>ML778327.1:539706-564392 GCA_009831015.1 Picea engelmannii | reverse complement strand
TATGTCAGCTTTAGGCCATTAGTTGTAATTATACCTCCTAGTCTCCTATATATACCAAGGAGACATTTTCATTTTGAATCATCTTGTACTTGAACATTTATGTGGGGTAAAAGGAGGTTGCCCCCTCGAAGAGGCTTATTATCGGAAATTATCTCTTTTTCAAGGCGTTGAGTACTTTTTCTAAGGTTTTTCTATGCTATATTGATATTGGGTTCTTAACAGATAGTTTGATTTTAAATTACTTCCATGGATGAGTGTTTAGTTCACATGTGGGCCCAAAACCCACAGGTTCAAGGATCGAATTCACTGATCTTCATGAGCCCCGGAATTGGTTTTCATCAAGTGGTGTCAGAGCGGGGAAATATTTATTTACATGAAGAGTGGGTAGGTATAGAATCCTAAAGAGCAAGGATGCTCAGATGGTTCTGGAGGAGAGAACCAGTGATACCAAAAGGTCAAGCTTAGGAGAAATCTCGATGAGGTATTAGGTAGCAGGTGCAAAGGCTTGCTACAAGAGAAAGGCCTAATTGTATCTCATTGTTGAGCATGAAGAGAAGCTCAATGTCATGATGGAGTGATGCATGAGGAAAAAGAAGACCAGATAGGTTGAATATGGTGTAGCAATGAAGACACGTGATCATGAGATCATGAATATTTTCTACCCTGGGAATCTGATGCAAGCTCATAGACCCCCCCCAAAAAAAATCATAATTGAATATTGAAACTTCCAGGACATAGCGTGGTTGAGAGGAAACAATTTCCTTGAAATTTGTGATAGATTTTATTGTGTATTTATTCTATTGAGCGATCTTAGGGATCGATCAAATCTGGAATGATCAGATCCACATATTGTTCATTGTTATAAATTGTAATCCTTCAAGCATTGATAGAGGCTAGACACAATGTAAAATTAGGTCAAGAGGGTGGCATGTCCCATAGAGGCCATGGATGTATGTAATTCGAGCTTAGATCTTTATGAAAATGTGTATTTTATGTATCCTTGTGTTATTGAATCCATGTGTTTAATCCCATTGTTGTGTGTGAAACCTTATTAAATCTATGAATTTGAATGTATATGTGTGTGAGAGACGAGAGCATATGTTGCAGGTCAGAGTGAAGGGTGAAGGTTGAAGTGTGATAAGTCACTTTCCATCGGATTGAAGATTGATACCTTGAGGAGGAGATACTTCGAAAGGAGAACTTTGATCAATATTGTAGTTACAGAATGGTTGGAATAATCAATGAAAGAGATACCTTGACCAATGGTGGATATCTATTCGGAGTGATCCAAATCAATGATTCTGGAGAGCACATGTGGCAGTGTCTGATCGAAGTTTGAAATAGTCAGAGTGATAGGGGACACGTTGTCAGAGTGTTCCTAACCTGAACAATCGGAGTCACTCACCCAGAGGGAGTAGTCCGACGATGACACTATGATAGAGAATTCAGACAGGAGAAATTTCGATGGTCTAGGACAGAGGAAGAACTTTGATAGTGTAAAGTTCTATCATGTGGTGTTGTGATGGGTTAGTGTTCAAGGTCTTGGTGAGATTGAGTTGAATACTCTGAGATGTGATATAGGGTACAAAAGGGATAAAATTATTGTGGCATTTGATTTCATCAAGTGGTGTGTTCGAAGGGGATAGTTTGATTTTAAATTGCTTCCATGGATGAGTGTTTAGTCCACGTGTAGGCCCATAACCCATGGGTCTGAGGATTGAATTCACTGATCTTCATGACCCCCATAATTGGTTTTCATCACATGTTCATAGTTGTGTGCATCTCACTCTCTTATCCAAGCTTGCACATAAAACAATCACCTTTATTCTCATACAAACAAGATTCAATACATTATAGTATTGTTGGCAATATATTGTTATATTGAATAAGGGATTTCATTTTCATAGTCTACATAATCCTAATGGTTTTATTATGACATAATGAGAATGGCTTCTACACAATTGACAAAACACCACACTTAATCGTCTCAACAAACAATAGCATTTTCATGTGAGGGAAAACCATTCCATAATACAAATGCACCATATTTTCTTATTCTTAAAGGCATTTAGTGTTGAGAAATCTAAAACATAACAAGGGTCACTCTCAACATGTAACATGTAGGTGATTATGATTACATTTTTAGTATATTTGTAGTGTATCATGTTAAAGTTTCAAGAAAAATTGCTTTCAATCATTTTTTATAAAACTTGTGTAGCATTCCATAGTATCACCTAAATTATCTTAATCATTTTTAAAACTGTGATTCAATGAATCCTTTGATGAGGACATAGTGTAAGAATTTAATTTGGAAAAAGCATGATGAAATGTTTTTTTTTTCATGTTTTATTTATCATCACCATGTGAGTTATTAGTCGAGCCAATATGTCAAACTCACCAAACAATGAAAACTAATGAGTCAAACATATTCCTCTTTCAAAATGGCTTAGTTTGGGTAGAGCACCCATTTTGACTAGCTACTTGCAAGCAAGGGTCAATCTCAACACTTTTTCAACTATAATCTTAATAAAACTAACTTGAAATATTCTACCACTCTAGGAAGTGTAAAATGTCCCTAATTACACCTTATATAAACAAACTAAGAATGTTTTAGGAAAGAAAGTATGATATTATAAAAGCTTCTAAATAGAGAAATCATGACCGATAAACAATAACTAATTTAATTGACTAAAACAAAAGTCCAATTTGCAACTCAATGTATCTCCATTGATAGGAATACCCAAGACACCTCCAATAATAATAGGTTAGGATAAAACTTTCTTGTGGGGTCCACCATAGAAGAACAAGTGAATAATATATGCAAATTCAAATCTTATTGTAACTAGATGAAAGTCATGCAACACACAAGTATCAGATTGAGAATGACAACTATACAATGTTGCAATTAGTCAGAAAATAAAATATAGGAAATTTGTCAATGGCACAACTTACGAGAAAGTATATTCACATCGCTTTCTTGCCCCTTCATTGCCAACACGTGATATTCTAGTATTCATTACCATAAATCCAACATTGCCCTGCACATTGCTTGATAACTACAATAGAATTGGAGAGCAGCAATGGCTTGTTGGTCCATTATATTAAACCTAAAACATGGTCTTATCATTGTTGAGTTAAGCAGATCCATTAATTTTTCCCTGAAGAAAAACCATCAAATCCCCTTTTCACAAGGCCTTGGACTATTTTTGGCATTGAGGTGGCACTTGGAGAGTTGTTTTGATAACCCATATCCATTGAGGCTTCAGACCTGACATTATAAATAGGATTTTCCCATGGAAAATTTCTGTTCAAAATCCTTATAGTACTCATATTATGATATTGTTCATTCCCTTGGGCCTACCAAGGGATATCATACTGGCATATCATATAAGGATGTTATAGTCGTATGGTACTCCATGATCCCAAGACTCAAACTATCTCAAATCATACACATAATAGTTCATTGTAGACCCCGATATGGCTCAATTCAAAACAAGAAAAAGCGCATAGAATCCAAAAAATCATAAATATCAAATAACCACTTGACTTTAAGAGACCAAATGCCAAAATTGCCTAGTTGGGTCATTTTCTTTGTATAATTATTTTTACATAGTGGTTTATACATGCAGTTTGTATTGAAAATTTTGCTAATGTTCCTCAAACATATAAACAAGGCCATGCAATTGGAAATTTGGAAACCCTTACGGTCTATGCAGTTCAACATAAATTTTCTTCTTCAATTAACATGCCAGAAATTGGAAATGGAGGGGAAAACTAAAAATCAATGGAAAAAATCATTCCCTCAAGAAAATCCATGAAAGTCATGGGAGAAATTAGTGCCATAAATACTCGATTTGAGGATATGAAGGAGAATTGATTCCAAAAACACATTGTTTAGTAAATCTAGGTGATTCACTCACAAAAAAATCTGGATTCTAAAAATTCGAGGAAAATTGGAAATTTAGCCATGTAATCGGGAGGGCAAACCCTCTTTGCACGATATTTTTTTTAATTTTTTTATAGGGGGATAATGATGTACCATATTTTTTTTTAGTTTAATATTTGGTCTAAAAAAATTAATTTTCTTAAAAACAACTTCAATGAAAATTCGCCCCTTCAAAAATTTAAACCCTAAAATTTCATCCATGGGCGAAATTTCGCCCCTAAAATTATCTATGTTGCACATTAAACCTTTGCAATATTGTCTCAACATATTTTCTCTAATTCAACCATAGCTTCCTATTTTCCCGATCTCTTTTCATTTCCATGCCTAAAATAAAATTTGCAACACCAAGATTGTTCATATTAAATTTAGAAGACAGCTGAGTTTTTACCTCCTTGATGATTTCCTTGTTGTTTCCAATCAACAAAATATTATCAACATATAGAACCACATAAACAAAATGATCACCAACTAGTTTGAAATACACATAATGATCATATTTGCTCCTTTTGAAACCAAGTCCCAAAATATAAGTATCAAACTTTTGATACCACGTCCATGGAGATTGGTTTAACCCATACAAGGAATTTTTCAACTTGCAAACCAACACTTTCTTACCCTTCACTGCAAAAGCTTCTAGTTGTTTCATGTAAATTTATACTTCAAGATCCCCATGTAGAAAAGTTGTTTTTATGTACATTTATTCTACTTCAATATCAAAAGCAAGAACAACAGACAAAATAAATATAGTAGAAGTCAATTTAGCAATAGGAGAAAAAATGTCATCAAAATTATTTCCCTCTACCTGGGAATGTCCCTTTGCCACTAGGTAAGAATTATACTTCTCTAATTTACCTTATGCATTCAATGTTTTCTTAAACACCCATTTTCTACCAACGAGATTTCTTCTAACTTGCAACTCAACTAGATCCCAAGCCTCACTTTTATCCAAGGCCACTATCTCTTCAACCATGACCTTCCAGAGTTTACCATCCTTTGAATCCATTGCCTCCCTAACAACCATGGGATCATCATGAGTAATAGATCAAGAAAAACTATAGTGAAAATCAGGTGGAGTATACATTTTTGGTTGTCTTCTTTCCTGAACCGTCCTCCTCAATACAAGAGTACAAGGTTATCTTCTTCTTGTTATTCATGTTCTTAAGTTAAGTCAAATTCTTCACCCTCAAACTCAAAATCTATTGTCTCTAGTTATTTTTCCTTTGGCATGACTTCCTATTTTGGAACATCTTTAACCTCTCTAAAGACAACATCCTGACTGTAAACAATCTTCTTAGTTACTAGGCTCCAAATTTTATAGCCTTTTATACATGGGGGCTTCACCTTGTTGACCAATATCTTATCACGTTCATTCATAAAGGGGGTTTTTTAATTGTGAAAAATAAATTCAATATATTGTAGGTATTGGTGGGGGATGTTGAGTCTCAAGGAGTTTATAAGTATTGGGGGGTATAAAAAGGGGTATCTAGTAAAAATAAGGGTTTCTTGTATTGGAAAGATGTATTGGGAAGGGGGGTTCAAAAAAAGGATTTTTTGAGGTATTTATCAATATCTTTTGAAATTAGGGGTATTCTTTAATATCCCACGAACGCAGGTGCTATGTCACGGGTTCACTGAGTGAAGACCTCGTTCTTTTATACCATCTTTATAACCAATAAAGATACAATTTTCATCTTTATTATTCAACTTACTCATATTTTCCTTTGGAACATGTATATAAGCATCACAACCAAACACTTTGACATGTTTAAGAGAGGGTTTATTACCATTCCATGCCTCATGTGGAGTTTTTTCCACCAATGTTGATGAGGGTGATCTATATACCAAATAACATGCAGTACCTACTACCTTTTCCTAACCTAGCACCACTAAGCATGCTCCTTTATTTTTCCATCAACATCTTATTCATCCTTTATGCAACCCCATTATATTGAAATGTGTATGGAGTAGTCTTCTGCCTTTCCATATTGCATTTCTTGCATAATTCATCAAATTCATTCCCGCAAAACTCTCCACCATTATCTGTCCTCAACACCTTTATTTTCTTCTCTATTTGATTCTCCACATGATCCTTAAACTCTTTAAATTTACCAAAGAACTTATATTTATTTGGAAGAAAATAAATCCATGTGTTCCTCGAGAAATCATTAATAAACGAAACATAATACATAGATTTACCTAGTGATGGAATAGACACAGGTCCAAACACATCATTGTGTACTAACTCTAAGATTCATTTTGCTCTTGTAGCCCCACATGAGAATCTCACTCAATTATGTTTACCATATATGCAATGTTCACAAAAATCAAAATTTAGTGTGCAACTAGACATACCTTTAACCATACCTTTACAGTGTAGTGCTTGAAGGCCATTCTTTCCAATATCTCGAAGTCTTTGATGCAATAGCCTTGTATTTTCTCCAGAGATAGTATGGGTTTTGTCTTCTTCATTTCCACCCTCAGGAACAAGATAATTGTCACACCCATTACTAATAGTTCTTATCAATAGCTTGTATAGAGTTCCATTCCAAAATCCCCTCATCAACACCATTGATTCTTGAACCATTTTGCAAGTTTATTTTTCAAACATACTATGCACACTTGCATCACTCATCTTACTTATAAATATCAAGTTTCTAGCCAGCTTTGGATTGTGAAAAAACCCATGGAGTGTTTTAATCCTTCCATCCTTGAGCAACAACTTGACTTTTCCTCATCCTGTGATTCTAGTTGTTGAGTCATCCACTAGGAAACCATCACCTCCATTATACTTTTGTTATTCAAAAAACCACTCCTTGTGGGGAGTCATATGAAAAGAAGCACCTAAATTGATTAGCCATACATCATGATCTACATATGTGCTTGAAGAAGCCAAGTACACATTGCCTCCTTCCTCTAAGGAGGTCTTTCTTTATGTGGAAGGAACATCATCATATCCCTTCCCTCTTTCAACACTTCTAGATCCACAATCCTTTTTGTAATTCTCAATTTTACCACATTTCCAACATTTCCATAAGGATTTTCCTTGAGATTTAGATCTACCTCTAGATTTAGATCTCCCACTCAAGGACTTATTTTTATTTCTATCTAGGGAACATCATATTCTATATAAGGCATATGTGCCTTGACTATCCATGGTTTTCCTCCTCATTTCTTCTGATAACAAGGATGGAACCACATCATCAAACTTTAATGTGGTTGCATTAATCCCAATAGCTACAACCAAACTATCCCATGAATCTGGAAAATAACACAATAAATTAATGCACTTATCTTAATAAAAAAAATTAATATCGACAAATAACAACTATTTTACCATAATATTGAAGGAATTGATATGCTCTATCACCAAGTCTCCATCATTCGTCCTCATGAGGTACAACTTCTTTCGAAGGAAAAGTTTATTTACCAAGGACTTGGATTGATACAAAGCCCCTAACTTATGCCATAACGATTTGGTTGTAGCTTCTCCCAAGACATTTAGTAACATTGAATATGAAAGACACAACCATATTATGCTCTTTTCCTTCCTATCTAAATACATCCAATCTTCCTTCGAAATACGCGTAGGTGCAATACCAAAATCCACAATGGCCCACTTTTCTTTGTCTACCAAAAGATCCTCCATTTTAGCTTCCAAATCTGAAAGCTTTTCCCATTAAATTTCTTGATCTCAATTTTAGAATTGCTCTCCATTTTCTTTCACCACAAGAATCACCCAGCTACAAAGCTCCCATGGAAACTAGGTTTATCATAGACCCAAGATAATCGATCCCTTAGCAGCAAAGGAGTCCCCCTGAAGCCAATAATTGCTCGGATACCAAATGTACATTTTAAACCTCTATAGTATAGCAATGCAAACATAGATTCTTTATAAAACAAAAAGAAAACAATAGAATTCACCCATAGTACTCAAAAATTTACCCTCGAAACCATAAATTGGGAAAACCAACAAAATGTTTAGAAATGCACCTCTCACTCTCATTGTATAAACTTCCTCATTTACAATACACTATATATGTTTTCATGACATCCAAAGCCTTAATTCGTCAACTCATATTATATTTTTTAATCATAATTATATTACAATGGGCCGAAAAACCATTGGCCAAAAACCACCCAATTTGTTTTTGGGGGTGAAAGCTCCTGAACCCTCAGACAAGGGGGGACAACACACCCAATGCAATATACAATGAGTGAGGCTAATCATGAAAAAGATATAACACATACCCAACATAGGAAAATACTAAAGGGATAAAGAGGTACTTTTAAGACACAAAATTGGACATAAGGACAAATAAAATACATGCCAATTGAAGATTTAAAATAACATTTTGTATCGCTTTTCCTATCTAGAAAAGAACTCAAAAGAAGTCTCTGGAAAGTCCTATTGTAATATTGAAATAAGAATGGAACTGAAATATCAATACACTAAAAAAGATAATGGTCATGTACAAGGGACTTGCCTAACATGATCATGAATTAACACTAATTGTATAAAAATATGTTATAATGAACTCCAAAATTTTGTTACATAAATATGTTATAATGAACTCTAAAATTTTGTTAGAGCACTATTCTAGCATGCTACAACTTGAAAACTTGAAAAGGGATTTGTGCACAACATAATAGTGCAAATCCAAAACTCTTGAAGCCATAAACCATTGGCAACTTTCATGACTCTAGTGGCAAATCCATGCGCTCATAAACATCATACTAACAAACATTTATATACAAATAACAAACACAATAGATATTATTATACTTGCTTATGACAGCGTATATTGTAATTGATTTAGAGTCAAATTGGTTTGACTTTCAATTAGTTGTTTCACATGAAATAATTTTACTATTGTTTTATAATAGTTTTGAAATATATATGTATTAAACTAAAATTTTGATAATCATAATTTTTTTTTCAACTTTTCTAAATATTGTATCCCAATTTTTTGATTAGCTAAAGATAATGATATGACTAATTTTATCTGGTTTAAAAATTAATTGTAAAAAATTAAAATATATTAAAATTTAAAAAATCTATATTTTTCCTCAAATTATCACATAGTCACACACAGATACTATCTCAGCCATTTCCATAAATGAAAATAAATTCACTTTCAAATTCAATAATAAAAATATAATTTCAATTATAATATATAACTATTATCTATTTTGTTTATTCCTAAATTTTCATCTGTTCATCGTGCATATGCCAAATCAACTTGTTTGAATTATGTTAAATAAGTGTTGCTCTCCACGAAAGTCTGATTTCCATTTCACAAAAATAAGTGTGAACCATGTGTTGCTCTCACCTCTCAGACAATATGTCGATGTGGTGGTATGTTTGCACGCATGTTGTAGCAAATAGGAGTTGTTTATGAGTTGGATGGTAACATTGGAATACGTAAATAGGATTCAAGAAGGAGAAGTTCAACATGTATGAGATAGGTATAGTGATAACACTCATGTACTACAACATGTTGTAAATTTGTAACGACGTTTTCAATATTAAAGGGATCATGATTGAAATAATCATAAACCCTGAAAGTTTATGACCCTTTATGATATATAATGTGAAATTATATATATATATATAAATGATATTTGTTAATTGTTCTATGAAATGGTTTTTTTTTGTTGGAATTCCATATAAATTTACATGAATCACTATTTTTTGTTATTCAAAATTCATGTTTAAAGTATAAATGGATTCAACATGCTGAAAAACTCTCGGGGCACTCGGATTATACAGAAATGATCACTCAAATCTACAAATCCAATAATTTCTCGTCGAATTTCGGTCAAATATCCCCGGAAAAAAACTCTTATTTCATAGAAACTTATATTTGATTAGTTCCCAAAATCTAGCCAGAAATTTAGAAGAATTGTTGAAATAGGCATTTGTACTATATCACTCAGACTATATCTCTAATTTTAATGAGAGTAATTTTAATTTTAATGAGACTATTTCATTGTGTATAGTCTCATTTTCATTTCATAATGAAATTAGATTATCAAAAGTTAAGAATGAATTACTACAATGCAAAGGTGTTGTCTAGCTGTTCTACGAAATGACATTTTTCGTCGGAATCCGGAGATATAAATTTACATGAATCACTATGTTTTGTTGTTCAAAATCTATTTCTGAATGCAGAAATGGATTCAACGTGGTGAAAAACCCTTGGGGCACTCGGATTATACATAAATAATCACTCAACTCTACGAATCTAACAATTTCTCGTCGGATTTCAGGCAAATGTCCCCACAAAAAATCGTCATTTCATATAGCGTTTAGCCTATGACCAATACAAATAACTAGATATGTTATGATAGTTTTGAATTTTTCATTAGGTAGTATTATGACAATTTCTTACCTAAAAGTCTAAAAGAGAATCTCGGTTCTACTTCAATTATACTTTGGAGTGTTATGGATAGGACTAATATATTAAACAACTTCTATTTATCAATTTATTTTAAAAAGGTTTTGAAGACTTCAATTTACACATTTTATATGGTCAATAGTTGCTAGCATATGCACAAGTAATACATTATTACAAGTTTTCAGTGATTTCATAATTACTTTATCTTTTTGTTTTGGACTATATAGAACTACTACATTAAACATTTCTCAAACAACTTAAAGATGAAAACTTCAATTTGCACTTTTTATAACATCAATAATTGTTAACATATGCACAAGTAATACATTATTACAAGTTTCAGAAATTTCATAATTATTTTATTTTTTTGTTTTGGATTATATAAAACTACTACATTAAATATTTCCAAGAAGTAAGTATAAACAACTTTATTGCTAATTCCACATGAAAATAAATATACTCGCAATGGAATCACCACCATTTATTATGTTGCGGTTGCAGCACGAGACAGATGCCCTAATTTTACCGTGTAGTTCTCGCTCCGTGCACGATGAGAAAAATATGCTAATTTTTCGGGTCAATAATATTCTTTACTTATGTTATCCAGCACGATTGGTGGAGACACATAAAAGTCAACGCTCGATTCCTTGCGTAGTAATTATCTTTGATTCCTTCTCGTACGTAACAGCATTAAAATACATTATATTTAACATTTTCCAACAACTCTTACGATTATAAAATTTTATCTTATCTTTTTTATTATATAATATTTATAATTATAAAATCTCAACTAACTCATAACTTCCAAATAGAAAAAAATAAAATCACTATTTTAAATTATATTTTAGTGATTTTACATTTCTATATTATATTGAAGTGACTTCACACCTTTTAAAATAAAGTGATTTGTTTTCAAGTGACTTAAAATCAAAGTGATTTGATTTATTCTTAATCTTATAAAGTATTAAATACTTTATAGGTATATATTTACTTAAAAAATATTTTAAATTTAATAAATATGTATATTTTTTTGGGGGATTTGAACTTATAACTTTTTAAAAGAAAAATGCATGTTCTTAATTATTAAATCTATTCAACATACAAAACATTTAATAATCTATATTCAAGTATATTCAAGTACTTATTATTGAGTTAGCAATATACAACTTAAATGTAATAGGAAGTATATACATTGTCAGATAACCTTGACATATACATCATATCTCACATATATCATATCATATAATGTATATATTACATGCCTAATGTTGCATTTTTTTCCAACAGAAAATTGCTTTTATATTTATATAAAAAATTATGGTCTTCATTACATCTAGATATTAGAACTAGTAAATCTCCACCACATCCCCAAGACTCAAAAGAAGAAAAAAGTATCACCCACAAAGAAGCATGATCAAATCCAAACAAGACAACATAATCCCGCTAAATGTAATAACGGGAAACTTGACTAAGAAGGTCCGAAAAATATATAAGACCTTCTAAACATCTCACAAAAAACAAAAACAAAAAAGAGTTCTAAACACCTCAACCAAAAGTCACTGAAAACTTCAATAGAGATTTAAGAACTGAGTCAGGCCGTCATGCCCCTCTTCCCACTGATTGTAAACTGTTTTTCCTTCGGGTATCTTTAAAGCCTTTTTGGATAACTCGTTTTCTTGCTTATTGTTTTCTCTATATATGTGCAAGAAACTGATAGCCCTAAAAACTTTGTGTAGATCTCTGATTCTGTCCTTCCAATACTCCACTGTGAAAACTTGAAGATTACCCTTATGATTAAGCCAGTCTATGATGATCTTGGAGTCTCTAAAAACTCGAAGTTCAAGAATATTTAGTCTCGAAGCCAGCGTTAGTAAAGCCAACACTTCTAGAAGTTCAACCCTCGTATTAGTTCCCAATCCACAATTCAAATCCCACTTGTAACTCGTACGTTCATTAATCCTAATAACCCCTCCATCTCTTCTTTGTTGACCTTTTGACTAAGAAGCACCATCAAACCAACCAACAGTGACTCCCTCTTGAACAAATGTACGTGTATCTCAAATAATTGTTGCTTTCTGATTATTCCTAGAGCTTCCAAGTCGTCCAAGAGTCCTGCGCAAAACCAAGTGAATAGATGGCCTTCTGCCTTCAAATAATACTACATTTCTCTCCAGCCACAAGTACCAACAGATGAGGGAGGGAAACATAGGATGTGAAGTGCATTATCTTGTCCAGTTTTCGAAACAAGTATACAATGAGGAACCTGTCCAATCAAAATTTAAATTTAGAACTTTTTTTATTCTAAACCAAACCAACTGAGCAAAACTGTAGGTGGCCATGAAATGCATAGTAGTCTCTGGTTGAATTAGGAAAAGGTAGCAAATGTTAGGTCCTGCCCAACCTCTTATTTGCAAGTTATCCCAGGTAAGCACTTTGTTTTCTATTAGTAACTAGGTAAAGAGTTTCATTTTGGGAGCAAGATCCAAGACCACATGCTGCGACGCCGACCACAAATATTTTGTGTCCAGAATTTTGATGCTAGCGCTAAATAAACATTCTTGGGAGTGAGTGTGCACGATCTGTCACCACCATTCCAAAGAAGAACATCAACTATGTCCTGTAACTGTACCCATGAGTAAATCAGATCCCTACAATAAATGTCCCATTCAATCGACTGATTTCTACTAAGGCCGATCTTTTCACAAGTTTTCCACTGGGCACAAATCGTTCCTGACTGGTCCCCTCCTCTGGCTTGGTAAAGAAAATAAATTCTCCTCTGCTTTAAAGATAATAAGAGTTCGGACGAAAGGAGAGAGGTTTTTCCGAGACCCAAAATATTTTCCTTACCAACAATAACTGAGTGTCCAGATCCAGGACTCCAACTTAGCCAATGAGTAATATAATATAAAGACTTGACCAAATTTATCCAAGTTTGTGAGGCATTTTCAGTCCTATTAGTGGTCGATCTCAGCCAAGTGATCACCGAGGTAAAGAGAAGTTATTTATCCTTTATGACCTTGTGCCAGATGTCGTCCTTCATCAAAACTTGCCAAAGGGTGTGCGCTGTCGGAGATCTACTAAACAAGTAAATATTCCTAATCCCCCAACCTCCAAAGATCTTCGGTTTTGCAATGTTCTCCCATTTGCAGAGATGTATATGATCCTTAATCCTACTACCCGACCAAAGGAAATTGAACATCAATTGTCTTATTCTGTTTAGAACAATCAGAGAATACTTGCCAATGCCATCCAATAAACATGCATACTCTTGAGCATCGCCTTTATAAGCACGAAACGCCCTCCTAATGAGAGCCACCGATTACACCAATGACCAATCCTTTTCTCAAATTTAGCAATTAGCCAACGCCAAGCTTCAACCTTGTAGTTTGTAGGCTTGAGAAAGTAGCCCAGATATCTAAAACCATTAGCTAGCTCTGCGAACTTATAGGGAAAGATTTCCTTGTAAGTATCTACATCCTCCTGCCGAATCCCAGAAAAGTGTAAGGTTGAATTCTAATGATTTACAATTAGTCTCGACGCCCTACAAAAAAAAGTAAGTATAGAGGCGATCTCCTTCCATTCCTGCATTGTTGCTTTAGTCATGATAAGTACATCGTCTATGAAAAAAAGGTTAAGGATATTTATTAACCTGGAGACCTTGACTCCTGTCAATTTTATTTCAGCCTGTGTCTATTTTAGGAGTAAATTGAGACCCTCCATCACTAAAATAAAAAGCAAAGGGGACAAGGAGCAACCTTGTCTTAAACCTCTTCCACCCTGGAAAAAATATGTAGTCCCTCCATTAATCAATATGGAAAATGTAGTTGATTTAACACAACTCATAATCCAATTTTTAGTACTAAGACCAAAACCCGATTGAAGTAGAGTCAATCGCAAAAAATCTTAGTTAACACAGTTGTAAGCCTTCTTTAAATCCAACTTCAATATTATGGCCTTTAACTTTTTCACCTTTATGTTGTGGAGGCACTCCTGAGCTATACCAATCATGTCCAGGATCTGTCTTCCCTTTAAAAAGCCCAACTACTCACCATAAAGAGATATGGAAAGTATTGGCTTAATCGTGTTTGCTATGATCTTTGCAATAATTTTATAGATGAAGTTACATAAGGCAATCTGTCTATAATCACCAAAATATATGGGCTTGTTTACCTTTGGTATCAGAACTAGAAAAGTCGCATTCATGGATCTAATCACTTCACCCCTTCTCCTTGAATCCTCCATTGCCTCCAGCAGGTCGTCCCCTACCAACTCAAAAAAGGATAAAATGAATTCTACCATCCACCCATCCGGCCCCGGACTCTTGTCCCTGGAAAATCCCTTTAGAACTCCAAGAATTTCCTCTTTGGTGCATGGTTTTTCAAGTAAGACTCTATCCTCCTCTTGGAATATGCTAAGGAAGAGCCAAACCGTGCTTAATTGATATGTAATTTTGTTTTGGTCCGTGTCCGCAAAGGACTCTTTGAAGTATCTTGTCGCCTCCTTAATTATTGACTCCTGTCCAGTATGTACCCGAACAAACTCATCCTAGATCTCCCACATAGTTTTATGGTTTTTTCTATTACTTGCGAATTGGTGAAAAAATATTGTATTTTGGTCTCCACTCTTTATCCAAATCGCTCTACTCCTTTGTCTCCAAAGCTCCTCTTCTACCTGTAGAAGTTTTGTATGTGCTTCCTCTAATAATTTTATTTGTAGTTCAACATCTGTCGAAGTCAAGCCATTGGATTTTTCTTGGTAGAAAAACGCTAGGTCCTCCTCTAGCTTTTCAATCTTCAAATGTTTTTGAATACTTTGTTCTTTTACCCACAGTTTTACTCTATTTTTTAAGAATTCCAACTTCCTTGTAAGTCTTCTCTAAGCAGAGTCTTCATCCAAGATGGTCATCGCATTCCACACCTCAAGTACTAGCAATCTGAAACTCTCTTCCCCCAACCACATGGGATTCAACTTGAACGGATAAGTTATACTATATGGACTAATGTCAAATTGTAATAAAACTGGTGCATGGTCTAAAATATATGGATAGGCTACCCATGACCTATGTCAGCCGACAATAGTGATCAAATCCTCCGACAATACACCCTGTCCAATATTTTGGAGATTTCATCTCGCTCGACTCTACCATTTTTCCAAGTTGGAACCACGTCCACAAGTAATATGTCGACCAAATGATTTCCCTGGAAAAATCCTTTTATATAGGTCGACAACAGGTCTAGTCTATCTTTGTCACCCCACACCTCTCTTGCATTGACTGTAAAGTTTAAATCACTAGTTACAATCATATTTTTGTGAGCTAGCAAGCCTCTGTTAGCCAACTTGTCCCAGAAAGATCTTTGCTCAATACATGACCCATAGAAGTTCAATAAAGAGATCTATTGTTTATCCTCTAAAAAGGTACCTGTCAAAAAAATACCACCACAACTTAGATAAGGAGCCAACTCAAACTTATTTGGGTTCCACGCCACCAAAAGAACCGCTGAAGTACCAACATAACTAACAACACATATTAGCTAGGATGGTCTTAATGCTGACAAAAAAACTCTAGCTTTCTTATCCTCAACCAATGTTTCTTGTAGGAAAATGATATCAAATTGTGTTCTAGTAAGTAATCTTCGAGGGTAGCTATTTTAAGAGCCCCTCCCACTCCCCTTATGTTTAAGGATAGTAGAATCATTACTTAGCCCTGGCCAGGGCTTTCATGCCTCTAAGCGCCCCTTGATCAGAGATGATGGAAATTTTTGTGAAAGAGTAGAATCACTAGCAAGTGCTTTCCTATGAGAACTTCTGGTTTTTAGCAAGGAAATATCAACCCCCAAACCCCTCGACCATCCATACTCCTTCCCAGAATCGTCCTCTGTCCATCCCTCCGCCCCCATAGTACTCGTGAGTCCTTCACGTCTAATTTCTTCTCTCCCCTGAAAAATGGGGAGGGGAATATGAGTCGTGGTTTCCTTGTACGAAGATACTAGGGAGTCTAGAATCACTCCCAAAGAGTTGTCCCCTAATTTTGATTCCCTGAAACCCTCATTACAACCTCTCCACCCCTTATATCCTAAGGAAGTTCCCTCCATCCCCCGAGTGTCCTCAGGAAGGGTTTTAAGGATTGTAGACCCCCCCACAACCTGGCTGGTTGTGTCCATCCCTTGTGTCTTTAATCTCCCTTGGATTATCTTAGGACTAACATCGGGTAAGGAAACATGTGGAGCCTCATCGACTAATTTTGTGGAAGATTCCAGAGTGTTTCGTTCCAAAGCGGATAAAGAATAATAAAAGGAAGGGCAATATGTTTTTAACTTACCTACTACAGAGTCTTGTGCAAGTGTCGACTGCAGCTCCACCACAACTATGCAGTCTTCCCCTTTCTCGTAAGAGTCTACCCTTAGAAAATCACAATAGTAAGCCTTCCTGGTAATAGAGTCTTCTGTCTCTTCCTCCCTCACTGAACCTTGACAATCCTTCCGCAAGTGTCCAGTTCTTCAAAATAAAAATAAAAACACTTAAAAGATACTCCTAAATAGTCCAGTTTTTGTTCCACTATCCTCTCCTTCGATCTATTTCAATATTCTCCATTAGCCCACTACGAATGTCTATTTCCACCATAACTTGCCTAATGATGCATAACAAGTTGTATATTGCTCTTCCTTATTATTGACCTTTTGAAAAACTACATGCAAATAAAACTAGCACAGCCACATAATTGTGGTTGTGGCTGATGAATGCCGAAAGGCATATTTAACTTATTAAACTTAATTTTAACATAAACCCTAATTAAGATTTATAAATAAAATCTACTCAACATTTTCTTTGTCTTTGAAAATATTATCCCTGCACATTAACATAAAATGTTAACGGATGCATTGAATGTTAATGGCTGACCTCGCTCCTACATCTGGATACATTCAATGTTAATGGATGACCTCGCTCCATTAACATTTCCTCGCTGCATTCAATGTTAATGGATGCATCCGTTACCACGCTCCACGGACACCCACAGAATGAAACGCACTGAATGACACACACATAATGAAATCGGGGTAGAGAATGAAACACGCACGGAATGAAATCCGTTGGTAGAAAATGAAACGCATGGACAATTAGGAAATCTAGAAATCCGTGATAGCATGGAAAAGTAGTGTTCGCTAATAATCCAAACCTAGTAATCTTAAAGGTTAATCATTTAAACGTGGCAATCATATGCTGATACAGTGATTTCTTAATATGATTAGGTAAATGTTAAAATGTAAATAGGTTAATGGATGCATTCAAAAATATAAAGAAGTTATGAAGAGTAAATCATATTCATTGATTTGGAAGGACGACTAAGAATATGCCAGCGTCTTCAATTATTAGCCATCAAATTAAAATTTGAGATTAAAAAGTGATTAATTATTCCCATTGCCAAAAAGTGTACGCCTTTCGACGTAATGAATTAAACTCTGACAAGTACTCTGCATCCCGTACCCTCACACGTCACCGTCCAGTGTCAATAATTTAATTTCGCAGAGTCGTACCGACCATTTTCCATCGCACGTTCTTTCTCCGCAAAATGCTACACCCACGTTTTTTCTCCGCCTTAAAAGATTCCATATAGAATTCGATGGCAGGACTGTGTCTAACTTCCATGAAAAATCTATCGCTTCGATGTTTTGAGATAATTAATTAACCAATATTTAAACGTTTGGGAAGGGTAGATTAATAAATCTTAATCTAAGTAACTGTCCATTCCACATTTTTATATGGAATATTCTAATGATAGAATCTTTATATTGAACATTAAAATGATACCATTTCTCTCCAAAACATTGAATCACCAATTTATTTTTTTAACTTTATAAATGCAAATGCTTTATTAAAAAAAATCTATTAATTAAATGTTTCTTGAAAAAAAAAAAATCTATTTCTTCATGTTTCTAAAATGATGAACAATCTTTTTCTCAAAACTTTACAATCCCTTATCATTTTCTCAAAACTTTACCAGGATTGTTTTTACCCCTTCAAATAATATTGGCTCAAAATGGAGTCGCCTTGTAAAAGCTGAATTTGCAACTCTCAAATTGTAAGTTCAATCATTATCAGCCTATAAGTCACTGGCCCCAACATTCAATATTTTGCTTGCCTAAATATACTTTGAATTTGCAACCCTCAAGTTGTAAGTTCAATCATTATCAGCCTATAATTGACTGGCCCCAACATTCAATACTTTGCTTGCCTAAATATATAAAGGAGGGTAATTATATGAAAGCAATGTAATTATGGAGTAGGTTAATTCCTGAGTAAATAGATCCACTTTTCAGGTAGAAAAAATGGATTTGAATTTATCAAATTTTCAGGGGTAATCTTCACATGGATCAAAGTTCCATGCATTTCAGAACTTTATCGTAAAAATTTTGTTCCGTTTTAAACCAACCTAAATGCTCAAAAAATCAACCAAAATTCTAAATTAACAAGAAATTTAAAACTACACTGTCAAAAAAATCAACCAAAATTCTAAATTAACAAGAAATTTAAAACTACACTGTCAAAAAAACCTACCTAAAAATTAAATAAAGAGAGAAAATAAAGTTAAATAAAGGACGGTGGGGTCTTGAACCCACTCCCTCCAAGGACTGTGGGGTCGTGCTGCTGCAGCAAGAAAAGCACAAAGCATTGAAAATCGGGGTCATGCTGCTGCAGCAAGAAAAGCAAAAAGCATTGAAAATCTGACCAATCGGGTCACTTTGGCATTATCCAATTTAATTATACTTCAATAATTGCAGGCCCTTCGTACACATTTTCATCGCATTGCACTGCTCCTTCTGTATTTTATATGTTCATATGCAAGTTTATAAATCCTCCGAAGGGCTTTTCACGATCCATTGCTTTCTGAGTTCAATAGAATTCTGCGTCGCAGCTATTTCAAGTCGTCATTGTCCATGGCCGATCCCAGAGAACGGAGTTCGGTTTTACCCAGAGAAGCCGAGAGCGCTTTGCAGGCCCTCGCTCTGAATTGGGTGGACGTTATCGACGCAAAGAAGATCGAAATCACGCCTCTCACGGGCGGCATGACGAATGATATTTTCAAGTGCTGTTGGCAGACCAGAGACGGAGAAAATCCCAGGAAGGTCCTCGTTCGAATCTATGGAGATGCCCGTTCGAATGTGTTTTTTGATCGAGAATATGAGATTCGGGCATTTGAGTGCATTTCCAGGCTTGGGCAGGGCCCCCGTCTCTTGGGTTCCTTCTCTACTGGTCGCATTGAGGAATTTCTGGATGCAAGGGTAATTTCATTATTATTTCTTCATTGAAGATGATTTTTTTTTCCCATCAAAATCACTGAATTCTGACTACCCTTTTGTTTGTTCCACTGTTTCAGACACTGTCACCTCCCGATTTGAAGAATCCTGAAATATCTGCTAAAATAGCAGCAAAGTTATGGGAATTTCATCACCTTGACATACCGGGCCCTCGTCAACCAAAGCTGTGGATGCGCCTCAGGTTTGTTCTTGGATCTTCAGAAAATTGCTTGTGGGCTACCTTTTTCTCGTTACTAAATCCTTCGTTATTAAAACCAGAAAATGGTTAAGGACGGCATTGGCGCTGTGTCCTGATGTTGAGGTTGCTGGATTCCGAATTGATTGTATGAAAGATGAGATCGATTATCTGGAGAAGATGTTATCAAGGGAGGGTGAAAGCGTTGGATTTTGCCACAATGACTTGCAGTATGCAAACATGATGTTTCACGATGAAGATAAATGCCTCACCATAATTGTGAGAATATACTACAACTCGCAAATTCTTCTTCTTCCCGATCTAGATTTTAGAAAGCATTTTGGAAGACTGTGAAAGCTAGATTTCATTCCTGTTCTTCTTCTATTCTTTTCCTGTTCTTTTTGGACATTTGATATAGCACACAAGCACCAATGAAGAAAAGATACAGACAAGAAAACAACTTTCAGTTTCAAATAATAATAGAAGGACTTTAATTTCTTCCCCATTTTTTTTGTTTTCTATGAAATCTGAACTTAATTTGATTTGATTGCAGATTCAGATTCTCCATTTGATTGCAACTTAACTTGATTGCAGATTCTTCGTTTGTTTGTTTTCTATGAAATTTGATCTTAACGATTCTCCATTTGTTTGTTTTCTATGAAATTTGAACTTAATTTGATTGCAGATTTTGTCTATCCAATTGAGATTCTCCATTTGATTGCAAATTAACTTGATTGCACAATTTGATTTTCCATTTGTTTGTTTGTTTTCTATGAAATCTGAACTTAACTTGATTGCAGATTCTTCGTTTGTTTGTTTGTTTTCTATGAAATTTGAGCTTGAGGATTCTTCATTTGTTTGTTTTCTATGAAATCTGAACTTAACTTGATTGTAGATTTTGTCTATCAAACTGAGATTCTCCATTTAATTGCAACTTAACTTGATTGCACAATTTGATTTTCCATTTGTTTGTTTGTTTTCTATGAAATCTGAACTTCACTTGATTGTAGATTCTTCATTTGTTTGTTTGTTTTTTATGAAATCTGAACTTAACTTGATTGCAGATTTTCCATTTGTTTGTTTTCTATGAAATCTAAACTTAACTTGATTGCAGATTCTCCATTTGTTTGTTTTCTATGAAATCTGAACTTAACTTGATTGTAGATTCTGTTTATCCAATTGAGATAGAGCAAAGTCAACCATTAACTTTTTTGGATATACCTTTTAGATAAAGAGAATCTGATTGATTGAAATAAAATAATTCTTTATTTATAATGATGCTAAACATTTTTATTAATATAATAATATTAAATTTGAAATTAACAATGTTATTTTAATTTTTAATTAATAACGAAATATTTTTTTTTAAATTATAGTTTTCAAGGTACTGATCAATTTATTTTAATTGATGCAGGACTATGATTGTTCTAATTATGATCCTATAGCATTTGATATAGCTAACCATTTCAATGAAATGGCTGGAAATTATCATAGTGACACACCTCATATACTAGACTATAGCAAGTATCCAGGTATATTTTATTATAATTTACAATTCTTCAAATCAATTTGTCATGATCAAACCTGGTTTATTAATTTTTTTTTTCTTTTGAAATATGATTTTTTTTTAAGTTTTCTTAATCTTATCTAAATGTGAGTAATAATCTCTTTAAAAAAAAATTAGAATTTTATGTTTTTTTTTTTAAGTTTCTTCACTTATAAATATATAAGTTACAATGTTGGTTTTCATGATTTTAATTTTTTTTTTTTTCCTTTTAAAATATGAAAGGGATTAGTTTTCTTAATCTTATCCCAAATATGAATGTTAACCTTGGTCTTTTACAAAACTTTTTTAGAGTTTTATGTTTTTTAAGCTTCTTCTAAGTTAAGGTATAATGTTCGTCTTCATTTATACCAACTCATTTTCTAAGTTAAGGTATAATGTTCGTCTTCATTTATACCAACTCATTTTCTGATAGTGATATTTAAAATAAATAAGAAATATTATAATTAACTTAAATGGTGATGTTCAACTATGTTTTGAATAGATTATGAAGACCGTCAAAGATTTGTGAAGGAATACTTAAGCTCATCAGGTAAGTTGGCTTATTTTTTTTTGGTTATTTAATTATAATATTTAATATTTTTTGTTTTTTTTTTTATTATTTATTATTTTATATATATTTTTAAATTATTTTATATATATATATATATATTTTATTTAAAAAATTATTAAAAAATTAAATGTTAATATAATCTTAAAATTATTAAGATAATTAGTGAAATTAAAATATTATGTTTTTATATCTTAAAGTTGAAAAAAAATCATAGTTAAGATGGATTTAATCTTGTACTCATTCATTTTATTTTTTTTAAGTTGGATACTATAAAGCATCCCAAAATTAAGTTTAATATTTCAATTATTGATATTTATTCTTTTTTATGAACTTAATTAATTTATTATAGTTATAGAATTTAGGGAATGTTATGCTTATGTTGTTTTATTTTAATTAATTTGTATGTTAGTTGTGAATGAGTATTTATCCTTCTTTGTTTGTATCTAGTGTAATTAAGCTAGAAAAATTAATTTCATGACAGTTTTAAATATAGTTCACTTAAAAATGCATCTAGTGTTTGGCTAGTCAATGGGGGAATTTCTCACTTTTCTTTATGCCAAGTTCTAACCAATAGTGTGATGATTATATAGGTAAAATACTGAGTGATGGAGAAGTTGAAAAACTTTTAAAAGAAGTTGACAAATATACACTTGTAAGCCATGTACATTGGGGCTTATGGAGTATAATTTCGGTATGTTCTTTATTATTTATCCATTGATAAAGATCATACAAATTCATGATTTCAATTTTGTTCATATTCTTGAAAGCTCAATTATTTGAAAATGACATATATCTTGAATATATTGTTTTCATTTAGTTATATTTAACCTTCTCATAACCACATATCATACAATCTCCTTACTACTATGTTTTTTTACAGAAACATGTGAATACTATGGAGTTTGATTATATGGATTATGCTAGACAAAGGTTTGAGCAATATCGTCGATTGAAACCTTTGCTAGTAAATGTTGAATTGCCATATTCATCCAATCGCATCGATTGGGATTGTGCCACAGATTTTCACAATACCATACAATCTTCCCAATTAAGTGATGATATGCATGATGTTTGTCATTTCGCAAAGTTGCAATGCACTTATGATTAAAAATAAAATTGGACTTATCAAATATTTTGATAGTCAAACATGTACCTTCTCCATGTAACCCCATCATCTCTAGAGCACTTTCTTAGTGTTCATATTCTTCTATATGTAAAAGATCATGAATTTCTTATGGATTTCATATATATTTACTTATCAATGAAGTATAGTTTATCTCATTTGTGTACTAGCATATAATGATAATAATAATGGCAACTGAATTCCATCCTACAACAAGATGGTGCATTGCAAAGATCACAATGGAAGAAATTTTGTTGTCCATTAAAGTGATTTATTCAATTGCTTCTTACCCTTATAGTGGTGGTTGGTTAATGAATTCTTTCATCAAACAAACATATAAAGAAGTGGTTGTAGTATACTTTTGATAAGAATGCTACTTTCTTGGGTTAATAAGGATAACAAAACTCTAACTCGTTCATGTTAATGTGTAACATTTGCATATTTAATTCTTTTTAAGAAACCCAAATCTAATTTTCCTTAGTAATTCAACTCACCATTACTTATCCAATATAAAATACATCACATTATACCATTTTTTCATCTACACATTCAAAACATTTAAATTGGTAGAAATTAGTGTATTATTCATCTCTTATTTATTTGGCATTGAGCAAGTGGAAAATAACTACCCAATACATAATTAAATGATAACAAAATATGTACTTAAGGTTAAAGTTTTCATGCATCTTAATTCAATTACTATATTTGAAAGGTTTTTTTCTCGCTTGCCATATAGATCTAAATAATTGAAAGTGATTAATATGCCAACTTGCAATAAATATAGAATTTTAAGTTTGTATTGATGTTTTCCTCATAGGTATTCACAGAATTATCATATATTTGAAAAAGCTATATCTCTTTGTAAGATTTATAGATACCATGAACAAAGCTCTTGTATTGTTATTAGTGCCAATATTTGACTAAATTTATAGATTTCAAAAATCTAAATAGGCATAATTTCATTGACAATGTTTTCTTATTAGTTTGATGTTAAAATATAGTTTCACATTAATTATTCAATTTTCTGATAAGTTTGTAAGAGTTTCTAGTGCATACTAGGATAATAGGTATCTCGTGGATATTAGTGATTAACTGAAATCAACTTTTGATATTGGAGTATGGCCTAAAACTAGCTCTTATGGACCACCATTGAGTTATTTCAAGTGGCCAAGGGTTGTTTACACATAATGATGTTACTACACTTCGAGGTTTTGAGATTGTATCAACAAAAATTAGACCAATAACTTTGATTATTGTAACAACAAAAATTAGACCAATAACTTTGAGTATTGTAACAACAAAAATTAGACCAACAACTTTGAGTAACTTTGTAATGATCCCAAGCCAAATTCTTTCTTGGAATCACTAACTACTACTAATTTATTGAGTTATTAAGTGCATACAAGATTCATCAACACATGGAGATCACAATATATTCAATATGTAGAAGCACAAGCAAAGATCTGACCATTTTATTATGAGCAATGTAAGATCAATACAATAGATGGCCGATCTGGCATAAACCTCAGATGGTCGTACAAGCAATAGATATGAGCTGCTACAAAATGCTCCCGACAATACAAAATAAGCCTCCAAAGGCTGGATATACAATG
>ML778327.1:507637-539606 GCA_009831015.1 Picea engelmannii | reverse complement strand
TTGTTCTTTTTTTCTGGGTTAATTTCTCTTTAGGCTAGTGTGCTTCTCCTCTCAGCTAAGGTTTACTAGTTGAGAGGTTCAAATTTACATCATTTGGTATCAAAGCATTGGTCTAGTCCTACTCATCCTTCATATTTTGGTTTCAAGCTCAACACCCCACTCAAAATTATCCTCTTTTAGTAGCAAAAGTTTGGATCTGTTTCTTTTGGAGTGTGCCCTCCCACCCATATATATACATTGCAACATTATTTCTTCAATATCCCTACTTCTATTGTAAACTAAATTGGAATCCTTTCTCTAGCAAGAAGACATCATCAGGTCTAGTTTTTAGATCCTGACCCTCCTACCAGGGTCTCACTTGACTTTGTTTCAGGTTAGTTGTTCAGTTAGTCTCAATTCTATTTTCTTGGAATTCATTCCTCTCCCAACTCATAGCATTTTGTCTTGGAGATTATCTTCCATTACTAGCTTTCCCTAGCCTAATGTCCACCTTTCTATAATGCACTAAGGTTTAAATATTCCCTCCTCTTATCCCTCAACATGAATCCAACCTGTGCACCAAGGTTCTTATGCCATTAAAATTTGACAACTCTCAAATAAGTCATGGCTCCTTGTAGAGAATCCTCATGAAAAGAGACCAAATATTCTCAAGAAATGTTACATCCAAAGCTCATGAAACTATTACAGGAAGTCCACATAAAAAATCTAAATCCCTCCCTCTTTTAGTTTGATACCAGAATAACCTTACCAATATATGGTAGACAAATGAATGGAGAATTTTAATATTCCTAGATCTGTAGCCTTACAACATACTTCCAAACCCACTATGAGATAATGTAGGATCAATATTTTCTCCTTACAAGCAACCTTTTGTAAGGCACCATCAAGCATCGTGGCAGTGCCAATATTAAGTTCTAGAAGTATACATTGAGCTTAATGATGATGCTACTTCCAAACCTATGGATAAGCATATCAACATTTGGGACATGTTCTATGATTCTATCAGGAAACATTTGTATTGATCTCCAGGCTAAATATCCAATCTCATGTGTAGGTTGTTATAGCTTCATTAAGAACCTAGATAAACAATGCAACAATACATTGAGTTTCTCACACAACTCTAGATTCAACTCTAGATTATAGATCTATATGAGGTACTTATTCTCAAATTTAATTTGGGATTATTGGTTATTTTTCATTTTGAAATTGCCTTGTTTGAAAGTAGTTCCCTTGTCCAAGCATTTATCTGTGCCTTGGTTATTGAAAGAAAAGTCCAAAGTCATCCTAGTTTCCATTCATAAAAACCCTACTCCTCCAACAAGACCTAATCCTCACCACCCTCCTTCTGTTAGAATATAATGGATGTGCTTGTTTTACCATCGACAATATCACTATTGTCACCCAACCATAGGACAAAGCCACCCTCCGAGCACCTTAACCTTGACAGAGAATCACTCCGGAAGCAAACCCTAGGCTAGATAGTCAAACAAAGGGTAGCACACCTTTCCCCAAGGATAACGAACCAAACAAGAGCTGATTAGATAGTCCAAACCATAACCAAGAGATAGTACTAGCCAAAATGCAATCTGCTAGCTGCAACAGCTGGAGCAACAACTCTCCTCCAAACTTGCACACAAACTTGGCAACTGCAGTGCGCACAAGTGCTGCTCTGCAATTTTGAGAATGCCTGCCAGAACGAAGACTGGCCTCCTGTATTTATACTAATTCTAGCTAACTTCCTGGGCCGACTTCTCATTCGGGGTGTCTATTTACTTAGTATATAATATTTCTTCTGGATGACTTCTTCTCTTGTAAGCTAATAACCTAATACCAATTATCCTCTTGAGTCGACTTGTCTTCTAGGGTTATTAGCCAACTCATTAGGGTTTCTTCTTGCTTCCCGAAATATTCTATTCTCGTCAGGTTTACACATGGAGGTAAATACCTCCTGTAGCTACCATACTATTAACACTCCCTCCTAGCTGGGGAGGTATTACAGGTAATGGTAAGCACACACATACCATTCACCCGGTAGCATCAACATAGTTGTATAGACTATCTCATGACTAGATCATGAGTACCATCATCGCCATCCGTGTCATCAACTGCATCATCTCTTGAAACCATACTCTATCTGAGTAATTTAGACATGATGCTAGATAAGTCACTCACACCATAGAGTCACACAAGAGCCATTCTTCTAATCTGGACATATGTCCTGAACCATTTTCCATCTGGGAAATCTTTGTCCATTGATCATCTATCTAGATGATAATCATTTTCAACATTACTGATAGTCTTCAAGGCAATCAGAACAATATCATTCAATAGAACACAACTGTGTCTATTCATAGTAGGACACAACTACAATCCAGTGGTACACTACCACACCAAGTAGCACATAGGTACTTGATCAGTGACGTATAGTCACAAATAGTGGAACACATCCACCACAGTAGTATACATCTACTGTCTAGAGACATACAGTCTTCATAACAATCATCTGATATCAACCTGCACAGAAACAATGTTATGATATAAACTGAATCATCTGGGCCATTCTTCCACTCACATCTGTGAGATCTTGGAAGAGCATATGCCCTCAAAAGGTAAAACATCAAGGATGAGATATCTGGACTATTCTTCTCAAGCAAGGAAAAATAACTATTCTGATTTCTGAGCTTGGACCATTCCCCACCCTGGGCCATTCCTCCAGCACTAAACAAAGTGCAACCTAGAGAGAATGAATCTGCCCTAAGGAATGTCTGTCCCTGATTGTTGAACCTAAACCATTCCCCACCCTGGGCCATTCCTCCGGCACTAAAAAAGGTGCAACCTGGAGAGAATGAATCTGCCCTAAGGAATGTCTGTCCCTGATTGCTGAACCTGGACCATTCCCTACCCTGGGACATTCCTCTGACACTAAACAAAGTGAAACCTGGAGAGAATGAATCTTCCCTAAGGAATGACTATTCGAACCATTTCCTAAGGAATTGACTGTCCTGCACCAACCTCCAAAACAGACCATTCCCCATGTTAACCAAAATGGGAAATCATTGTCCGGTGAGGCGGGCCAGTCTTCTTGAGTAACCCTCAAGAAGAAAGACTGACCTAGACCATTCCCCATGTTAACCACAATGGGAAATCACTGTCTATGGTACATCAACAATCCATCGAACCATTTTCATTACAAAAATGACCGTTCGATTTGGACCATTTTCTGAACTGGAAAATTCCCGTCTGTCAGAAATCTCAAACCACTTTCCGAATCTGGAAAGGAACTTCTCATCCTGGACCATTTTTCGAGTTGAAAAATGAATTTCCATCAATCAATAACACATTAGTGCTCCCTCCCAACCTTGGAGTCATCTCTTCCTTTTTCAATAAGGAAGTCATCTCCACGAGCTCTAGCTTGAGTACACAAAATCTTTCATCTTGGATAGAAGCTTTACCAAAATGTTTTCTTATCTACTCATCTATGGAGATATATATTGGAGAACCACTTTCTCCTTTATGGACTTCACCACGGAGAATGTAATGCTTGATCTCAAATGTACTTTAGTCTGGAACACTGGTTTTCTCTGAAGGCTTCATATAGCTCTGATCAATAAAGTATATCATTGTTGGATTCCTCTTTGGTTCCTGCTAGCTCAGAACATCGTGGCAAGGGTCAAACTGGAACATATCCATGTGGCACTTCTTCTGTCATCATGATATCTTTGTCATGGATTGGCAATCCATCATCCTGATCTTCTGAGTAATCATTCTGATACAATATCTCTGTTATAGAAAGTCTTCACCACGCTTCTACTGTGCATTGGAGGTTCTCCACCAAGTTGTCTTCTTCCATATACATACAAGGGTCTCTTTCTGGTATGCCTCAAAGCCTTGAGGTTGCTCTTCATATTCTCTTTGTTCAATTTCTCTGGAGAACAATTTTTGCATTCATCTGATGTAGAACTCCAACGCATGGACATTGCGGATGATATAATGACTCATGTAGAGGTATGTCTAGTTTACTGGAACGAGTAATCATCATAGTGTTCTCCCTCCATCTGGGAGAACCTCTAGTTCTAGATCTCACAATGCTTTCATTCATAAGTCTTCCATACATTGTTCTTCATAACAACTTTCAGTTCCTCTGCTTGATTGCTTTTAGTGAGTTCATATCAGGTTGGTAATCTTGTGATTCCTGATACAATGACTAGTTGTTCTGGATTTTCTTTATTCTTGGAATATTCATGTTCTTCCTCATGTTTCTCTTTAGTTCTTGGGTCCATGGAGTTTCTTATAGATTCCATGCCCTAGATATTCCACTTCTTTCTTTCATCATAGGATCATGGATGTGGATGGAAAACCAAGGATACTTTAAGGATGCTCTTCGAAGAAGACTTCTTCTAAGGTTGAACTGAACACGTATTTCCTTTCATGGATGCTACCATGGATATATACTTCATCATCTTCAATGGATCATAGGATTGGCTCCCTCCTAATCCTTGCTTCATGTATGAGTGCATGTTTTTCTTTTGGAAATATATAATTGGCTCCCTTCATAATCCACGCTTCCGTCTACATCCTTATTGCCTTCTGCAAGGTGTCATAAGTATTTCTCCAATTTCTTCTTGATTGTTGACTTCTTCCTGTCTTTTACTTCTTCTATTTTACTTCAAGATTGATTCTGATTTTAGCTTATCTTGCAACTGTTACTTATGTAATAACTTCCACATGAATTGTTTGATGTACTTCATCTTTTCATTTGTATTGTCTGACTTGTAGTCATAGTGATAGAAATCCTTTTGTTTCTTCCATAGGTATGGTATCTCTTTTGAACACATTATCTTCTAAGAAGTAGATATGCAAGATATGTACATAAAACATGGTATGTACAAGAACTATGAAGAGTATTGTTACCTTGTCTTAGAAGAAGAAGTCTGTTTTATCCTGCTTGGTCTTCTTTGTAGGTTCCTTTTCTTCAACAACTGATGCTTTGGGTGTCCCCTTCCTTTTCTTTAGCTCGGGATAATGATTCTTGTAGTGACCATACTTTCAACAATTGAAGCATTGTATTTATGACATGTCTTTGTCTTGATTTGGATTCTTCCTTGAACCAAACTTCCTTTTGTTCCTGAAATTCTTGAATCTTGCTGTAAAGGCTTGATCATCGTACTTCTTTTGGGGTTTCTCTTTTGCACTGATCCTTGATTCTTCTCGAGCACATCAAGTCCAAAGTTCTTCAAATGTAGGATACTCCTTCCTTGTGTTCATGCTTGTGGAAAATGCATCCCATGTCTTGGGAAGATCATTGAGTATTATATTTACCAGTTCCTTCTCTGAGATGATCTCTTCAATAGCTTGTAGTTGATCTCTTAACTGAGAGATCCTCACAAAGTATGATGTTATTCTATCATCATCATTCATCTTCATGTCACAGAGCTCATTCTTCAGACTCATTACTTGTCCAATGTTTCTGACCGAGAAGAGGTTTGTTAGGGCATCATAAATCTTCTTTGATGAGTCAAGATGGGAGATGCAGGGTATCAAGTGGTATTTTATAGAGTCCACTATGATGCTCATGGCATTGATGTCACTATATTTTAACTTCTCCATAACTGCAACGTTTTATGGTTCCTTCTCTTTTCCTTCTTCAAACTCTGGTTCCACGATCTTTCCTTTCACGATATCCAACACTTTATTCTTGGCAAGGATGAGGTCAATCCTTATCTTCCACGCTATGAAGTTAGAAGCTCCATATAACTTGTTTTCTAACTTCATAGGGTAAGTCATGGCTGCTTTGACTTGGTCAACCCTAGATTTGACTAGAAACTCAAACTTGACGTATTAGCTTGCTAAGAGTACCAGGAGGTGCGCTAGGTTGGGGCGCACTAGTCCATCCAGAAACTAGGTCAATCCCTTCACTTAAGGTGCATGAACAAGAGGATTAGGGTTTCTGCAACTGCACCTGCTAGTAACCCTAGCGACAGTGCTTTGGTAACTGCTCCTACTAGAAACCCTAGCGGCAGTTCTTCAACGAGATTAGTATCCTTATGGCTATGCTCCCTTCCAGTGGTTAGATTGAATGAAGGAGGTGTGGGCCCATAAACCGTTAGAATATAATGGATGTGCTCATTTTACCATCGACAATATCACTATTGTCACCCAACCATAGGCCGAATCCACCCTTCGAGCACCTTAACCTTGACAGAGAATCACTCTGGAAGCAAACCCTAGGCTAGATAGTCAAACAAAGGGTAGCACACCTTTCCCCAAGGATAGCGCACCAAACAAGAGATGATCAGATAGTCCAAACCATAACCAAGAGATAGTTGTAGTGTTCCCAAGGCCGAGCCCCGTTGTAAACCATGTTCTGAAAGGAATTGTAATTATGTTTTATAGGCTGGTGAGCCAAGTTTTTATAAGCTGGAGGCTTATGTGTTTGCTAGGCCAGGGAACCTGAGTGTTGAAGGACATGAGCCTGCTGTTGTATATGTAATCATGAAGAACAATTAATAAAATATAAAAACCGCCATGTGCAGACCGACCATGATGAATGAGTGAAGGGGGACTAAGCGTCCATAGAGTGGGCAAGGAATTAGGGGTTGGAAGTTGGGAAAAAGGGGCTAAGCATTTGGCCTAGGGGGCTTAAGCCTGGGAATAATAATATTTAATATTATTCCAAAAAGAACATGTGCATTTTATGTTTTCACTTTTATCCCAAGTTCCTGGCAAGGGGAAAGCATGAAAAGGGGATGCATTCTGATGGAATGCATGCATTTCCAAGGGTGACAAGTGTCCACCCTGGTGCATGCAAATAAAATAGTCGAGATGAGCCATGAGAGGGGGCTCTCTCGCTCTCTCTCTCTCTCTCTCTCCTCCATTCTACCCGACTACATGAGCGGGTAGGGAATGCTGAACAGTACGATCGACCCAACCACTACAAGAATACCTCGTGCGTTCCTGAGAGTCGAGAATCTTGTGTTGATTTTGATAGTCCGTGCACATCCTCTGTCTGGCTGATCGAACCTATGCATGGAGGCTCTGTCCTGAAGCTGTGACCCTGAACCATCCCGCCATTGTTGAACTAGTTGGAAAGCCCGTGTTTAGATTTGTAAATCTGGGTACACCTCTATTCTATGAGCCGAGAAGCTTGTGTTTGTTTCTGAAGAGCCGGTCTCAGCCTCCGTTTTGAGTCGTGGAGTCTGTGTCGATCCCTGTGGGAATTACTCATCATGCATTCCTATGAACCATCACTGTGAGGCCTCGAGCCATTGCTGAGCCTGTTTGAGAGGCCGTGGTTGTATTTCCAGTTGGCTATGGTGACCACGCAGAGCTGGACTACACGTGGCTTGATGGCCAGTGCGAGTTGTGATTGAGCCTGTGTGTGATCTCTCTCTAGGTGAGGGAGGTGGATGTTGTTGGAAGAGTTTTCTTCTAGAGAGTGTCCAGCACCAGCTTCAGGCTCTGAGACTTCCTGATCTGGCCTGTTGCTGAGACCCAGAGAGGGAGGTTAGCACCGATGGATTGTGCTTGTGAAGGTGTATACTCCCGGGCGGAACAGGCATGTGGGGAATGAGAGTCTAGTAGTAGTGGGCGTAAGATGGCATCCTGGGAAGAATCCTTCCAGATTTTATGTGTTGTTTTCCCTGTAACCTCAGCCTAGTCTAGAATTCCTTGCCTTGGGATGGAGCTTAGTCCCAGCTCGAGGGTGACCCATTGCTGAGCTGATGAGCGGTGCTGTCTAAGGCTGGGAGGTTCGTGGAAGTCCTGCACTTGGTTGGTGGAATCTACCACTATTAAAAGATAAGTATCTGATTATGCCTTAATCATGTTTTGCAGGACTGTGCTGCTTATGTTATCATGATTTCCGCTGTGTATATGAATTAATATGAAGCGCTATGGATTGTTAATTATAGCAGTAAATAATATGCTTTACTCTGAACTTAAATGTGTTTATTTGTTGAATGCATGTGGATCATACAATACCTATATGAGTTATGCCGAGAGTGGTGTTATAGTCTTCTTTTAATAACGGTTAAGCCTTAGTAGCAGAAAAAAAGTGGCGCTACAGTTTGGTATCAGAGCCAAGGTTTCGACATTGAGCTTAGATGGGCCAGTGGAGCGGTATTTGGACCGAGAATGCGAAGGGAAATTGGGTCTGGAAGGCCAATTTCGGACCTTGGTTTGCTCCAAAGTGTCAAGGAGTTACTAGACGAGTTTTTTAAACTCAGGAGGTATAGCGGCGTTATGAAACCACAACCAGTGTGGTATAAAGTCCACAGGGAGAGATGACTCCACACCAGAAGTGATGGAGCTTTAGGATCTGTTCGGGAGGGAAGGTGAACCCTCGTGACCGTCAGATCTGGAAAGTGTGCGCGGGGTTTAAAGCCCTTTGGAATTGCACAGGAGTGTGGAAATCACGATACGCGAAATCCCGAATTAGTTAGGACCATCCAGCAGAAAGAACGCGTGGAGAGCGATCTTCCTTTTGCTGACTCGTAACTTAAAAATACTCAACGGGTGAGTTCGTGAGAATTCACAAAATGCGAATTCATGATTGGATCGTAACCGTCGATCTAAGAGAGATCGGGACCGTTAATTGCCCAGGAAGAAATCAACGTTTTGGGAGATGGGAGGTGAGAAGAGGTGAACACCTTCGAAACCCGAAATCCCGAAACAATATACACTGTAGATCATGGGAGAAGAACTTGACCGTTGGATCAAGTAAGTTAGTAGACAATGATTTCTTGATTTCGGCAAATGGAAGTTCAAGATGTGTGGATGCACGAACTTCTGATGCCCGAAACCTCGAAACGCCGAAAGAATCTGTGTCGTAGATATGAGAAAGATCTGACCGTTGGGTTTTACTAGGAATGGAAGTGGACACATGGATGTTTACCACATGCCAGTGGGTTGAGAAGAAAAGCGAGAGTGGTGGAACTGATGACGTCGTTAAAAGCGACGTGGACCCTTATTAATGTGCCATGTGCCACCGTAGTTGTGGGTGACCATGGTACTATGTGGGCCCAAAGGGTAACGTAAATAAAAATTTTGGAAGTCGGGGGTTGGAAGGAAAGAAAGTCTGAAAGCCTCATGGGATGAAACCCCGAAACCCGAAGTCTCGAAATCCCGAAGTGCCGAAAAAGAAAGTTTTGAAAACCCGAAAATTGCAGAGCTGAACGAGAGCTCAGAAAACTTATTTGAATCGAAATGTCTTTTGTTCTTGTTCGTATTGGATTATAAATATTGTGGATTGTTCCTGAAGGTTTAATGGCCTGACAAACTTTGAAATTAATTGCACAGTGCGTGTGCAGAGTTCAACGGAGGTCAGGACTCCAGTTCACCAACGCTGAGTATGGAGTGGGGAAAGGTGCAGATTACCCCCGAAACAAAAGATGAACAGGAAGGAAAGGATGTTAACCTGGGAGTCGAAGGATCGAACTCCAAGGGGCATGGAAAAGAGAAGGATAAGGAAGGACACATAATGAAAATCATTGAAGGATTGCAAAGAGAGGCCCAGGCTCACCGAGCTGATAGCCGAAAGCTCATGAAAGTCAGGGATCGGCAGGGTGTATTAAACTTAAAATTTTTGAAGAGCCTGGAAAGAATAGAGAGGAAAATCGAGAAGGGAAGAGACTCAAGTAAGACGGAGAGTTGCATAACCCATGGGAGAAGAGGTAGGTCGAGGAGTGGTAGTCGACATCTTAGTCGCTCCCAAGGACATTCTGACAGGGAGACACACAATAGTTCAAGCCCGTCCCCTACCAGAGAACATCGAAAATCTGGAAAGGAGGAATTGAAAGGGGAGATGAACAAGATTAAGCCTCCAACATTCGATGGAGAATATAAGAAGGAGGAAGATGCCGAGACCTGGTTGCTTGGCATGAAGAAATACTTCCAACTGCAGAATTATTCTACCCATGCAGAAGGAAGAATTGCAATGTACCAATTGAAAGGAAAAGCATCCATGTGGTGGGATCAGTTTGTGTAGGTGCAGCACATCAGAGAGAAAGAGGTCACTTGGAAGGAATTTAAGAGGTATTTTGAGAATAAATACCTGACTAAAAGATACTATGACAGAAAGATGAAGGAGTTCTTCGAACTCAAGCTAGGTAGCATGGCTATTGATGAGTATGAACGAAGTTTTATAGAACTACTTAAGTATGTTCCATTCATCAAAGATGAGGTGGTCAAGATTCAGAGATATCTGAGTGGACTGCCACCTTCCATGAGTGACAAGATTCAATATGACGATCCTAAGACCATGCAAGAAACCACAAGAAGGGCGAAATGCTTGTATGAACAGCAAGGAGAAAGGCCTATCCTTTGGAAGGCTTGGAATGATCAGAGGAAGTTTAAGAAGGAACAGAGGCAGAAGGGAAACAAGCCTTCCTTTTTCAGAAATAGTCTTCAGGGAAAACCATCGTTTAGAGAGCCGAGAATGACTGAAGAGGGAGCAAAAAGATAGAGACAGATGCCCATTCAGTGTTGGGGCTGTCAAGGAAACCACAAGTACAGAGATTGTCCCCATAAAAATGGTAAAGCGAGAACTGTACATACTGTTCATCAAGCTGAAACAATGGGGAATATGGGCAGCAAAATACCAAGGATCTATGCAGCCCTGGACAACAAGCAAGCATAATTTCAATCACACATGATTGAAGTGGAAGGTACGATCAACAACGACCACTTGTTATCTTAATTGATTCAGGGGCTAGCCATAGTTATGTAGATCCTAGAGTGGTGGAAAGTTTGCATCTAACGAGAAGCAAACATGAGAAGTCTTGGTTAGTGCAGTTGGCCACAGGGACCAAGAGGAAGGTCACTGAATTGGTTAAGTCCTGTTCAGTGGACATGAAAAGAATGAGAACTAAGGATGAATTGAACATTCTGCCTTTAGGCTCATATGATTGCTTAATTGGGATGGACTGGTTGGACCAGCACCATGCCCTTCTGGATTGCCGTAACAAGAGGTTTACCTGCCTGAACGAAGAGGGAAATCCGATAACAGTCCAAGGAATTCCCAGAGCTGTGGCTGTTAGGGAAATCTCAGCCATGCAACTAAAGAAATGTTACCGGAAAGGCTATCAATTATATGCAGCTCGGGTGGAAGAAGAATCCCGATATGTAGTCTCTAATCTGGAAGACCACAAAGTACTCAAAGAATTCAGGGACATATTTCAGGAGGTACCTGGACTACCTCCGAAGAGGGACATCGATTTTTCTATAAATTTGATGCCTGGAGAAACTCCAGTTTCGAAGGCTCCTTATAGAATGAGTACACCAGAGCTGAAAGAGTTGCAATTGCAGCTCGAAGAACTACTGAAGAAAGGTTACATTCACCCCAGTGTGTCACCGTGGGGAGCCTCGATCCTATTTGTGAAGAATAAAGATGGGACGTTGAGGCTGTGCATTGATTTTCGGCAGTTGAATAAGGTCACTGTCAAGAAAAAGTATCCTTTGCCAAGGATTGATGATCTTTTTGATCAGTTGAAGGATGCGAAAATATTTTCGAAAATAGATCTCCAATCAGGATATCACCAAGTGAGAATAAAGGATGAGGACATCAACAAGACCACCTTTAGAACAAGGTACGGTCATTATGAGTTCACGGTGGTGCCGTTTGGGCTGTCCAACGTGCCTGCTGTTTTCATGTGCTTAATGAATGGAGCGTTCAAAGATTATTTGGACAAGTTTGTCATAGTCTTCCTGGACGATGTCTTGGTGTATTCCAAGATAGAGGAAGAACATGAGAAACACCTGAGAATGGTGCTACAGGTGTTGAGAGAACACCAGCTGTATGCAAAACTGAGCAAGTGCTCTTTTTATCAAAGGCAGATCCATCATTTGGGACACATTATATCTGAAGAAGGGATCGCTATGGATCCTGAAAAGGTACAGGCCATTCGAGAATGGCCAATGCCAAGGAATGTGGTAGAAGTTAGATCTTTTATGGGTCTGGCGGGCTATTATAGGAGGTTCATAGCCAGATTCTCAAAGATAGCTCATTCTATCACTTCCTTGCAAAGGAAGGAGAAGAAGTTCCAGTGGACTGAAGAATGTGAGAGCAGCTTCCAGCGATTGAAGCAGCTGCTAACTAGTGCTCCAATCCTGAAGATTGCAGATCCAAATAAGGATTACATAGTGTGCAAAGATGCATGTAAGGAGGGGCTGGGAGGTGTTCTCAGCCAAGAGGGATTTGTAGTTTGTTATGAATCCCGAAAGTTGAAGGAGCATGAGAAGAATTATCCCACTCACGATTTAGAGTTGGCAGCAATTGTCCACGCCTTGAGGAAATGGAGACATTACCTCATGGGCAAGAGATTCGAGTTGAGAACAGACCATAACGGTCTGAAGTATTTATTTGATTAGCCAACCTTAAATGCCAGACAAATCAGATGGCTGGAGTTTTTGTGCGAATATGACTTTGATATCAAGCATATCAAAGGGAAATAAAATAAGGTGGCTGATGCACTCAGCAGAAAGGTGCACGAATTACATGCTACAGCCATTAGCATGTACCAGACTGAGATGAAAGATAGAATTTTGGAAGCTGCAAATACTGATTTGCAGTACAAAAGTCTTGTAGCAAAGCTACAACAGCGTGAGAGACCACAGACCAAGGAAAGTTACACCTTGGGAACTGATGGTTTACTTCTGTATAAAAACAGAGTGTATGTACCCAATGTACGAGAATTGAAGCTGGCAATTCTAAAGGAGATGCATAACGTGGCTTATGCTGGACATCCTAGTTATCAAAAGACTATGGCAGCAGTCCAAGGCCATTATTTTTGGCCGGTTTTGAAGAAAGAAATCGTTGAATACATCGCCAGATGTATGGAGTGCCAAAAGGTTAAGGCTGAGCACAGGCACCCAGCAGGGTTGCTGCAGCCTTTACCCAGTCCTGAGTGGAAATGGGACATGGTAACAATGGATTTTATCACTGAACTACCTAGAACAAGCAAGCAACATGATTCAATCATGGTGGTGGTGGACAAGCTTACTAAAGCTGCCCATTTTATTCCATTGAAAACCACCCACAGGGCAGCTGATGTTGCTGATATCTTTTTAAAAGAAGTTGCATGCTTGCATGGAATTCCTAAGACAATTGTGTCTAATAGGGACCCAAAATTCACTTTGAATTTATGGAAAGGACTGTTCAAAGGATTTGGAACGAATCTGAACTTTAGTACAACGTATCATCCCAAGTCTGATGGACAGACAGAGAGAGTGAACCGAGTAATAGAAGACATGCTGAGAATGTATGTGATGGATAAACCATCAAGGTGGGAAGACTACCTGCATTTGGTAGAATTCACCTACAATAATGGGTATCATGCATCATTGAAGATGAGCCCATTCGAAGCGCTTTATGGAAGAAAGTGCAACACTCCAGTGAGCTGGGATAATCTAGCTAACAGAGTAGTAGTTGGGCATGAACTACTCAAGGAGATGGAAGACCAAATGATAAGAATTAAACATAATCTAAAAGCTGCCCAGGACAGGCATAAAAGTTACGCTGATAGTAACAGAACCCATAGAGAATTCAAAGTGGGTGACCATTTTTTCCTGAAAGTGAAAACTAACCGGAGTTCCCTGAAGCTGGGAAGTTGCGCCAAGTTAGCAGCAAGATTTTGTGGGCCATTTGAGATCCTGGAAAGGATTGGGCCGGTTGCATACATGCTTGCATTACCTACATCTATGAATGTACATAATGTGTTTCATGTTTCACTGCTTAATAAATATGTACCTGATGCTAATCATGTTATCGATTGGAATGTGATTCAGATGGAACCAGAAGGTGTCCTGCAAGTGCATCCTATGCGCATATTGGACAGGAAAAGCAAACAGCTTTGGAATCGAGCCATAGATCTTGTAAAGGTCCAGTGGACCTGGTACGGTCCTGAGGACGCAACATGGGAGCATGAAGAGGTTATGTGGGCAGAGTACCCGCATCTTTTTGAAAATTTTGAAAGACTTGCAGAGACAGTGTGAGTTGCACTGAGGATAGTGCATAAATAAGGGGAGGGGGATTGTAGTGTTCCCAAGGCCGAGCCCCATTGTAAACCATGTTCTGAAAGGAATTGTAATTATGTTTTATAGGTTGGTGAGCCAAGTTTTTATAAGCTGGAGGCTTATGTGTTTGTTAGGCCAGGGAGCCTGAGTGTTGAAGGCCAGGAGCCTGTTTTTGTATATGTAATCACGAAGAACAATTAATAAAATATAAACACCGCCATGTGAAGACCGACCACGATGAATGAGTGAAGGGGGACTAAGAATCCATAGATTGGGCAAGGAATTAGGTGCTGGAAGGTAGGAAAAAGGGGCTAAGCGTTTGGCCTAGGGGGCTTAAGCCTGGGAATAATAATATTTAATATTATTCCAAAAAGAACATGTGCATTTTATGTTTTCACTTTTATCCCAAGTTCATGGCAAGGGGAAAGAATGCAAAGGGGATGCATGCTGATGGAACGCATGCAATTCCAAGGGTGACATGTGTCCACCCTGGTGCATGCAAATAAAACAGTCGAGATGAGCCATGAGAGGGGGCTCTCTCGCTCTCTCTCTCTCTCTCTCTCTCTCTCTCTCTCTCTCTCCTCCATTCCACCTGACTACCTGAGCAGGTAGGGAGTGCTGAACAGTACGACCGACCCAACCACTGCAAGAATACCTCGTGCGTTCCTAAGAGTCGAGAATCTCGTGTTGACTTTGATAGTCTGTGCACATCCTTTGTCCGGATGATCGAACCTATGCGTGGAGGCTCTTTCCTGAAGCCGTGACCCTGAACCATCCTGCCATTGTTGAACCAGTTGGAAAGCCTGTGTTTGGCTCTGTAAATCTGGGTACACCTCTATTCTATGAGCCGAGAAGCTTGTGTTTGTTTTTGAAGGGCCGGTCTCACCCTCCATTTTGAGTTGTGGAGTCTATGTCGATCCCTGCGGGAATTACTCATCATGCATTCTTGTGAACCATCACTATGAGGCCTCGAGCCATTGCTGAGCCTGTTTGAGAGGTCGTGGTTGTATTTCCAGTTGGCTATGGTGACCATGTAGAGCTGGACTGCACGTGGCTTGATGGCCAGTGAGAGTTGTGATTGAGCCTGTGTGTGATCTCTCTCTAGGTGAGGGAGGTGGATGTTGTTGGAAGAGTTTTCTTCTAGAGAGTGTCCAGCACCAGCTTCAGGCTCTGAGACTTCCTGATCCGGCCTGTTGCTGAGACCCAGAGAGGGAGGTTAGCACCGATGGACTGTGCTTGTGAAGGTGTATACTCCTGGGCGGAACAGGCATGTGGGGAATGAGAGTCTGGTAGTAGTGGGCGTAAGATGACATCCTGGGAAGAATCCTTCTAGATTTTATGTGTTGTTTTCCTTGTAACCTCAGCTTTGTCTAGAATTCCTTGCCTTGGGATGGAGCTTAGTCCCAGCTCGGGGGTGACCCATTGTTGAGCTGATGAGCGGTGTGGTCTAAGGCTGGGAGGTTCGTGGAAGGCCTGCACTTGGTTGGTATCTACCACTGTTAAAAGATAAGTATTTGATTATGCCTTAATCATGTTTTGCAGGACTGTGCTGCTTATGTTATCATGATTTCCGCTGTGTATATGAATTAATATGAAACGCTATGGATTGTTAATTATAGCAGTAAATAATATGCTTTACTCTGAACTTAAATGTGTTTATTTGTTGAATGCATGTGGATCATACAATACTTGTATGAGTTATGCCGAGAGTGGTGTTATAGTCTTCTTTTAATAACGATTAAGCCTTAGTTGCAGAAAAAAAGGGGCGCTACAATAGTCCAAGCCAAAACGCAATTTGTTAGCTGCAACGACAACTCTCCTCCAAACTTGCACACAAACTGGGCAACTGCAGTGCGCACAAGTACTACTCTGCAATTCTGAGAATGCCTGCCAGAATGAAGACTGGCCTCCTGTATTTATACTAATTCTGGCTAACTGCCTGGGCCGACTTCTCATTTTGAGTGTCTATTTACTTAGTGTATAATATTTCTTCTGTCCGACTTCTTCTCTTATAGGCTAATAACCTAATACCAATTATCCTCTTGAGTCGACTTGTCTTCTAGGGTTATTAGCCAACTCATTAGGGTTTTTCTTGCTTCCCGAAATATTCTATTCTCATCAGGTTTACATGTGGAGGTAAATACCTCCCGCAGCTACCATAATATTAACACCTTCTAACCTAAGACCTTCTCCCACTCATCCTAAAAACCATAAATTTATTGGCCTTTCACCCATATAGTTTTGAGGTAGTGATGTTGCACTTTAGGATTATATTATAGGAATGATGCTAGGAGGTTCTCTAGGGAATGAAGGATAAATTTTACTTGGGTTTAATCTATGTATGGGGTATGAAGCAAAGAGAGGCGTTGGAGCATGAAAATTAAGGGTATGATGTTGCTATGAAATACATGAAGTATGAAGCATGCAGGTGAAGTCAGAAGTACTATGTGTATGAATATCTTAGGTTGGTGCCTATATAGGTCTTACTGACTTGGTGCTCAACTGAGGAGATTGATGTCTCAAGTAGGTTGGCGCCTACACAATATCTTGTTGAGTTGGTGCTCATCTAAGGAGATTGGTGTCTCTAGTAGGTTGGTTCTTACAAGCTTTGTAATAGTAGGTTGATGCCTACATACATTTATAAAGATAAATTTTTGTGGTTTTCTCCCACAAGGGTTTCCAAGTTAAAATTTGTGTACCGTGATTTGAGTTTACGTGCATTTACTATTTTAAAGTTAATGAGAGATTGATGAATGTTCAATTAGATTAAAAATTATCTTATAATGATTCAACCTCCCCCTCTCAGTATAAGCATAAGTTCAAAAATTGGTATTAGAGAAGGCTCCTTGAGAAACAATCTAACCATTGGAAGGTAGATCTTGGGAGCACACATGACTAGTCAAAAATGTTTCTCCACAAATTGGGATCCATTGTTTGATGAAACAAACTATTAATTATGGATTATAAGGATGTTGAATTATCTAATGGATCTTGGGTTTGATATTTGGCAATCAGTCGTGACTGGGTATACATCCCCAAAAAATAAAACAATAGATAATGTCAGAAAGAAGGCAGTGAACATAATGCAAAAGACATGAATGCTATCTTATGTGGTCTATCATAATCATAATTTGTCAAGGTGATGCATTGTGAATTGAAAAAAGATATTTGGGACAAATTTCAAAAAATGTATGAATGTGATGACAAAGTGAAGAAGGAAAATCTCCAAACTCATAGATGAAAGTTCAAGAGTTTGAAAATGAAAGAAAACGAAAATGTTGCAGCCTATTTCCTTTGAGTGGATGAAATTGTCAACACCATCATAGGACTTGGTGAGAATTTTGAAGAACCATTGATTGTGAAAAAGGTTCTAAGGACTCTCCCCTTAAGATTTGATTCCAAGGTCTCAACCATTGAAGCAATCAAGGATCTGGAGAAACTGACGATGGATGAGCTGCATGAGATTCTCACCGCATAAGACATGAGGACTAAAAAAACAAAACATGGAAGGAAGCAACTTTCAAAGCATCAAAGAAGAAAAAAGGACACAAATTATGTTATTGTTCCATCCATGAATCAGATATAGAAGAAGCAAAACTTGTGAGAAAGCTAAAAACAGGATTTGGCAAATACAAAGGTAAGCTACCCTTCAAATGTTTTGATTGTGGTAGAGTAGGACATTTTGTTGCTAAATTTCCATATGAAAAAAGGGAAGACATTGATGATGAGGAAAGTAATGATAAAGAAGAACACAACAATAAAAACAAACCTTATAGACACAAAAGAGGTAAATATACTAAAAAGAAGAGTTTCTACTCTAGAGAGGACAATAGTTCATCTGAAGAAAGTGATGGATATGTTTATGATATTGACAAAGAAGAATTTATCTTCATATCCATGGATACAAAGTCTATTGATAAATAAATTGAATACAATCAGAAAGAAAAATTAGATTAAGAAGAAGAAGACAATGCTGGAGAAGTGAATCTTGAATAAGAACTCATTAGTGCCTTAGAAGAAATAGACAGACTCAGGGGAAATAATAAAAAGCAGAAAGAGAAATTGCAGAAATATGAAAATAAGAATCTGATTTTGATGAAATATAAAAAATAGTTATCATCCCGAAGACTCAACTAGAAGAGGAAAAAAGGATAGAAGAAGTGGTGACAAGTCAGTTGAAAGAAAATGAAGAAAATTGTGAGAAGCTAGAAGTTGAAATAGTTTCCTTAAGAAATGAACTAGAGAAAACAACTGCTTAGTTGAATAGAAGCTTGAAGTTTGGAAAGAGTACTAGAATCTTAGATAATATTCTTAGTTTCCAAAGTTCACCATTCATCAAGACAAGTATTAGCTATGAAAAAAAACAAAATACCCCCAAGGGAGATACAAGCACTAAGGTCACAAAGCCATCAGAAAAGGAAAATGAAGAAAATAATAAAATCTATGCCAATATACTCAAAGGTTCCATCAAAAATGAAAGAAACAACATGAAAGGAAATCATGACCATCAATAATATGATTCTTCTCACAAGAATGAGTTCATAAGAGTTGTTCCACCAAGAAGAACTTTCACAACCTAGTACCAAAATATCTTTCCTGGCTATTGTTTTTCTTGCAATAATTTTGGTCATAAATCAATATATTGTAGAGATTATGAAAGAGGTAATCATGTGAGAGATTGAAATGTAGGTTCTTATAAAACCTCAAAGAATGATTATGTGAGCAACAAAACAAGAAATTTTCATGGGTTTGTCGATAGAAACTACAATTCATTTGCTCCCCTACTTGATTACAATGTTGAATTTTATAAGTGTAATAACTATGGACACATAGCATGTGATTGTAGAATCAACATAATAAATTCTCCTAAACAAAACATGGAATAATATGCTCTTACCAAACATAGATAAGAATACACAAAGGTGTGGAAAAGGAAGCAAGAAGAACCGAAGAAGGAAGAATTTGGACTTACAATGTATGCTAAAAAAAAAGGAAGCCAATGGTACATTGATAGTGGATGTTCAAAACACATGACATGGGATCAGAACAAATTTATCATCCCAAAGGAAGAAAAACGAGGTAGTGTTACCTTTGGGGATAATGATTTTGCAAGAATAGTTGGAAAATGCATCGTTAGTCTTGATAACGAAAAGACTAAAACATAGAATGTCTTGTATGTTGTATGGTTAAAACACAATATTCTAAGTGTCAGTCAAATGTGTGATCGAGGTTACAACCTCACATTTCATTCTAAAGGATGTGAGACAAGGACAACAAGTTCAGGAAGATTAGTGGCAAATGAAAACAAAACCTCAAGTAATGTATACATTCTCAATGAAGTCAAAGGAGAAAAATGTTGTATGGGACAAGTAGAAGAAAGTTGGTTATGGCATAGAAGGATGGGTCATATAAACTTGGAAAATCTAGTAAAACTCAGCAATACACAAGTAGTAAGAGATATTCCAAGGATATCAAAGCCTACAAACACTATTTGCAAGCCATTTCAACACAGGAAGCAAACACAGGAAGCAAACAATAGTTAGTTTCAAAACAAAGGAGTACTCAACATCAAATCCATTGGAACTTGTACACATAGACCTCCATGGGCCAAAAAGAACACAAAATTTAAAAGGTGAGAGTTATTTTATGTTTCTTATCAAGATGATTAAACAAGAATGACATGGGTTACATTTCTTAAAGAAAAATCTGAAGCATTTGAGAATTTTAAAGCTTTCAAAGCCCTAGTTGAAAATGAGAATGATTTAAAAATCAAGTGCTTAAGATCAAACAAAGGAGGTGAGTTTACATCTCATGAAATTGATGAATTCTGTGAGAATCATGGAATCAAGAGACATTTTTTGGCAACAAGGATTCCACAACAAAATGGAGTTGTATAAAGGAAGAACACAATTGTACAAGAAATTGCTAGAACAATGATGAATTAAGCCAAACTACCAGACAATATTTGGAGAGAAGTAGTCAACACAATAGTATACATTTTGAATAGAGAACGAATTAGAGTGAACACCAAAAAGACACCTTACGAATTATGGAAAGGTAGACCGACTACAGTCAAATACTTCAAATTATTTGGGATAAAGTGTTATATAAAGAGAAATGAAATTAATTTAGGCAAGTTTGATTATAGAATAGATGAAGGTATCTTTCTTGGCTATGCATATGGAAGAAAGGTCTACAAATGCTACAACAAAATACTACACAAGGTTGTAGATAGTATTGATGTAAGATTGTATGAATCAATACCTCAAGAGGAAAAATCACAAAAAATGAAGATCCGGAGGAGAAAATCTACAAAGAATAATAAAAGGAAGAAGAAAAGAAAGAACAAGGAGAAATAGAACACCAATATCCAAAGACAACATTCAAAATTGTCCAAAAGAATCATCCAGAAAGTCATATTCTTCATGATATATATACAAGAGTTCAGACTAGAAGAAAAATGAACTTTTCTTTGCTATAAAAAATAGAGCCCGAGAATTTTACATAATCTAGTGAAGATAAGTATCAGGTTAAAGCTATGGAAGTAGAACTAAATAATATTGAGAAGAATGGGACATGGGAACTTGTGCCAAGACCAAAAGACAAGAATGTGATTGGCACCAAATGGGTCTTTAGAAACAATTGGATGAAGATGAGCAAGTAGTAGAAAAGAAAAATAGATTGGTATGTAAAGGGTATACTCAAGTTGAGGGTATTTAATTTGAAGAAACCTTTTCTCCAGTTGCAAGATCAGAAGCATTCTGAATGTTTTTGGCATTTTCATGTTTCAAGAAATTCAAAGTCTATCAAATGGATGTCAAGTCAGCCTTTCTAAATGGAAATATATAATAAGAAGTATAGATTAAACAACTAGAAGGATTTAAATTGTTAGACAATGAATATTATGTATGTATACTAAAGAAATCACTCTATGGACTAAAGTAAGCTCCCAGAGCTTGGTATTCAAGACTTGACAAATACCTCCAACAACAAGGTTTCAAAAGAGGAGCTGCAAACAACAATCTTTACATCAAAAAAGACAATGAAGATTTGTTAATCATTGTGGTTTATGTGGATGATATCATTTTTGGAAGTAATGCTGATAGAATGAGATAAAAGTTTGCAGAAGAAATGCAAAAATAATTTGAGATGTCCATGCTTGGAGAATTGTCATTCTTTCTAGGTTTGTAGATTTCTGAATCTAGCAAAGGCATATTCATTTCTCAAACCAAATATATCAAGGAAATGTTGAAGAAATTCATAATGGAAAACTATGCACCTGTCAGTACGCCCATGATCATAGGATGTAAGCTAAGCAAAGATGATGAATCTCCAGAAGCAAATCTAACGTTGTACAGTTCAATGATTGACAACCTACTATATGTGATAAAATCAAGGCCAAACAACATGCAAGCAGTAGGATTGGTTGAGATTTCAATATACACCAAAGGAGACACATGTGCAAGTAGTAAAAAGAATATTCATATATATGAAGGGCACATTGGACTTTGGCTTGTGGTATTCAAGAAGTAAGGACTTCACTCTAACAACATATATAGATGTAGATTGGGAAGGAAGTATTGATGAAAAGAAAATTACAATTGGAGGATCATTCTTTCTAGGAAATTGTCTATTATCATGGTTGAGAAAGAAGAAAACTTCAATCTCTCTATCCACAACATAAGTGAAATATATTGCAGCAATAGCATGTTACACACAAGTTATCTAGATGAAGTAGACACTGAAGGATATCAAGGTAGAATATGATCATGAAATCTCAATCATTTGCAACAACACTAGTGCATTCAACATTTCAAATAATCTTGTTATTCACTCAAAGACGAAGTCTATTCCAATAAAGTACCACTTCCTAAGAGAAAAGGTAGTCGAGCAAAGTGCCAAGTTGGAATACATTACCACCAAAGAACATGTCGTAGATAATTTTACCAAACCCATTCCGAAAGACACATTTGAATATCTCAAACAAAATATGGGAGTGATATCCCTCTCATATCATCAACAAAGGGAAGGACAAGCTCAGGGGGAGCAACACTTTTCCATTGATGTCAAAGGGGGAGAACTTGCAAACAGAGGAAGAATTGCAGACATAAGGAAAGTTGCAAACAAGTGGAGTATTATAATTGACTAAGGGTTGCCATTAATGAAAAAGGGGGAGATTGTTGGAAATATTGTTGTCATTGATGTCAAAAAAAGGGGGAGATTACAAATGTCCAAGATAAAGATTGAAAGATGGAGATTGTTGGAAATATTGTTTTTGGATTTTTGATGCTCAGTTTGGATACCCAATATTTGAAGGCATTTTTACTCTAAATACCTAACTCAAATGGGAGCATATGTTATATGGTTGGAAATATTATTCCAAGACATTTCCAATGGTATATGGAACTCTATATAACTCCGTAGGAATGAGGATATTGAATTTTTTTGTCAGAAAACCAAACCAAAAAGTTTAGGTCGACCCAACCAGTATTTACAGGTTGACCCTAAAAGTGAGCATGGAAACACTATAAATGAAAGATATATGTGCACATTTGAAGAGCATTCAAGCAAGAAGGTCAATTCCGAGGTGCATAGAAGAAATCTGAGGTGTGCAAGAGAATTTGGAGAGTGTTCTTGGGGTCTAAAGGTGTGTAAGAGGAGTTTTCTTAGAGTTTTAAGGGTACGATATGATATAATAAGGTCTATGATATTAAAAAGTGCCTTGTTTTGAGGTTGTTATGCTGAAGTCTGGGATTATATTATGGGAATGATGCTATGAGGTTCACTAAGGCATGAAGGCTAAATCTGACTAGGGTTTGAATCTATGTTTGGGGTATGAAGCAAAGAGAGGCTCCAGAGCATGAAAGTTAAGGGAATGATGATGCTATGAAATGCATGAAGTATGAAGCATGCAGGAGAAGTCAGAAGTAATTTGTGTATGAATAAATTAGGTTGGTTCCTATACAGGTCTTACTGAGTTGGTGCTCAACTGAGGAGACTGTTTTATCTAGTAGGTTGGTGCCTACATAATATTTTGTTGAGTTGGTGCTCAACTAAGGAGATTGGTGTATCTAGTAGGTTAGTGCCTACAAACATTCATAAAGATCAGTTTTTATAGTTTTCTCCCGCAAGGGTTTCCAAGTTAAACTCTGTGTACCGTCATTTGAGTTTACATGAATTTGTTATTTTAAATTTAATGAATGATTGATGAATTCTTAATTAAAGTAAAATTTATATAAACCAAATGATACAAATGTGGAGTTGGATGAAGAAAAAGATCAATGATATTGAATTTTTGAAATGTAGGTCGAGGTATGTGATTATATATTTTCTATGATTTAGTCTCTTTAAAGTATTTTATTATATGGGTTAAATATGTGTTGTTGAGTTTCACTACAAGGAGAACACCTTATAGCAGAGGTTTTTGCGGAGGTTTTTAGTGTTACAAAATTTGGAAAAATTTGGAGGTCATATAAGTCTTAGGTGTGCATTTTACAGTAAGACAGTTTTACCCTCCATTTTGCAAAAAGTCTTGAATCTTGGTTCAAGGTAGAAGTTACTTTTGTGAATCCTAGCGTGCATTTTTCACAAGGGAAGAAATTATAGTTTAAAAGAAAACATGTATTTCTTAAGTGAGAGTGTGCACTTTTAGATGTGGTGGCTCTAACAATATTGAATTATGGTTTTAAGAAACAATAGAAACCCTAATCCTAATCATCTATATCATCATATATCAAGATCATTTTCATCTATACATGTTCGACTTCTTACTCTAACACATCTACCTTCTCCCTATGCCCAATGCATCATAAACATGGATTTCAGTGTACAACATCAATTTGTATTTTTTTTTACTTTATTTTCCACCTGTTAGACCTCCTATGACAATGCTTATTGTTAAAAAGCCAACGAAAAATTCCCACGATCATCGATTCTTCGACGAAAAATGCCTCTAGTGCATCGAAGCTTCACTAATATTCCAATGGAATCTTCTCGCCAGCCCTTCGTAATTCCGACAAATGTTGCTCACCACAGAGTGGCCATGTCGATGGATTTTTTCTTCCCTAACATCTCCACTTCGACAAACTTACTGTGCCATATTGTTTGATTGTCGATGGACTATTCCCTCCTGATCGTTGTGCCTTTGACGGATGCGAACCACCATAAGGTCTCACTTTCGATGGTTTGTGCATTGGCATGCCGACAATATTTACACAAAATATACTCTCACTAACGACATATTTCGTCGATATTATGACGATCACTTGGTGGATAAAAAATTCTTGGAAAATGTCACGTGAAAACCTTTTGCTTCGAATGCACAACAATTGTATATGATCGTCATTGTTGCAATGAAAGTATGGTGGATTAAATCTCTCCACAGATTCCATGTGGCATTTTTGTATGTTGGACATATGATGAAGGGATACGGTTGTTGATGGTGCGACACAAATGCTTTGAAAAACATATGAAATTGGGTTCGTCGTACATTCGACGTTTAGTCATCAGAATGTTGTCATAAATTATGCCAAATGTACTAGTGAATAGGATATTTTTTAAATAAATAATATACAACACATTCTTCACATCTCATCCATCTCTAGTACTCAACAAAATATGAATATCTCCTTCACCTTTAATCTTGAAAGTTCTAACATCACCAAATTTATTATGGCATATCACTACATGTTCATCACATGGTTTTCACTCATTAAACCTATGGAATAGTATGCACATTCACGGGGTGTTAAATATTACCCCAAATTTCATTTCTACCTCCCTAAATTTAAATCTTAATACCTCTCCCAATACATGTTTCCCCAAAAGTTAACCCCCTATTTTCAAAAAATATTGCAATTATCATTTTTTATACACTTATTATTTCTATCCCTATTATGTTGGTCCTAATATTTTATATATGCATCCAACATATACTTTGAAATATGTTGTCAATGATATGTTATTCAATATTTTAGTAAGAAGAATCAAACTCCGTGTATTGTGATTTGAGTTTACATGAATTTATTATTTTAAATTTAATGAATGATTGATGAATTCTCAATTAAAGTAAAACGTATCTAAACCAGATGATACAAATGTGAAGTTGGATGAAGAAGAAGATCAATGATATTGAATTTTTGAAATGTAGGTCGAGGTATGTGATTATATATTTTCTATGATTTAGTCTCTTTAAAGTATTTTCTTATATGGGTTAAATATGTGTTGTTAAGTTTCACTACAAGGAGAATACCTTCTAGTAGAGGTTTTTGCGGAGGCTTTTAGTGTTACAAAATTTGGAAAAATTTGGAGGTCATATAAGTCTTAGGTGTGCATTTTACAATAGGACAGTTTTACCCTCCATTTTACAAAAAATCCTGAATCTTGGTTCAAGGTAGAAGTAATTTTTGTGAAGCCCGACATGCATTTTGCACAAGGGAAGAAATTACAGTTTAAAAGAAAAACATGCATTTCTTAAGGGAAAGTGTGAATTTTTATACGTGGAGGCTCTAACAAGCTTGAACTAGGGTTTTAAGCAACAATAAAAACCCTAATCCTAATAGTCTATATCATCATATATCAAGAGCATTTTCATATACATATGTTCGACTTCTTACTCTAACACATATACCTTCACCCTATGCCTAATGCATCATAAGCATGGATTTTAGTGTACAACATCAATTGGTAGTTTTTTTTTACTTTATTTTCCACCCGTTGAACTTCTAATGACAATGCTTATCGTCAAAATGCCAATGAAAAATTCCCATGATCGTCGATTCTTCGACCGAAAATGCTTTCAGCATGTCGACGCTTCACTAGTACTCCAATGGAATGTTCTCCCCAAACCATCGTAACACCAATGAACGTTTCCCACCACGAAGTGGCCATGTCAATGGAATTTTTCTTCCCTAACATCACTACTCCGACATACTTATTGTGCCATATCTTTGGACTATTGATGGAATGTTCCCTCCTGATCGTTGTGCCTTTGACAGATGTGACCCACCATAAGGTCTCACTTTTTATGGTGTGTGCATCGACATGTTGACAATTTTTACATGCAATATCGTCTCACTAACAATATATGTCGTCGATATTACGACGACCGCTTGGTGGATACAAATTTCCTAGAAAATGTCACATGACAACCTTTTATTTCGAATGCACGACAACTGTATATGATCATCGTTGTTGCAATGAAAGTATGGTGGATCAAATCTCTCCACAAATTCCATGTGGACTTTTTGTATGTCGTACGTATGACACAGGGATATGGTCGTTGATGGTGCCACACAAATGCTTCGACGAACCTATGAAATTGGGTTCATTGGACGTTCAACGTTTAGTCATTAGAACATTGTCAGAAATTATGCCAAATGTACTAGTGAATATGATATTTTGTAAATAAATAATATACAACACATCCTTCACATCTCATCCATCTCCAATACTCAAAAAAATATGAATATCTCCTTCACCTTTAATCTTGAAAGTTATAACATCACCAAATTTATTATGGCATATCACTACATGTTCATCACATGGTTTTCACTTAGTAAACCTATGGAATAATATGCACATTCATGGGGTATTAAATATTACCCCAAATTTCATTTCTACCTCCCTAAATTTAAATGTTAATACCCTCTCCCAATACATGTTTCCCAATAAGTTAACCCCCTATTTTCACAAAATATTACAATTATCATTTTTTATACACTTATTATTTCTATCCTATTATGTTGGTCCTAATATTTTACATATGCATCCAACATATACTCTAAAATATGTTTTCAATCATATGTTATTCAATATTTAGTAAGAAGAATCAAACATGTTCCTTAGGAATTAGAAGACCACTTCATTTGTACATCCTTCTATCATGAAATCCATGGTCATTTTCATTCCTTGTTCACATACTTTTATGCTTGTTAAAAATTTCTATAATGTACATGGAGTAGATATATATCATCCTAATCCTTCATGAGATTATTCACTTCCATAAAAAATAACTCTCAAAGATAGATATCCTTGTATTTTAACTCTCCCCCCTACCTCCCCAACAAAAAAGTTGGTTGGTTGAACCCCTAAATATGTATACCCCTAATTTAGTTTTAAAAACCCATTTCCTATTTAATACCATTTAATATATTGAATTATGTTTTAACTATTTTTAAACCCCCAATATGAATCCATGTGATATGATATTGGTTTTCCAGTAAATCCCCCACTATGTTCATACATATTGAATTTATCCCTTCTACTAGTCATGTGTTATGTCACACCTAAAAGAATGCAACATGTGTATTTGATACTGTCAATAGTCACTAGTGATGTTAACAATGATCCTTTACCTTGCACTACTTCAAATTATTTTCCTTTGCGTAGTTTTTTGAATCTCCCTTACATTGTACTTGAAACAATCACATATATAGTGTCCTCTCTTATTGCAGTTAAAAACATACCATTTTGGTGATTTTATGCAAACTCTATGAATTGTCATCAAAACATCGGTTTGCACAAATCTCTTCCCTTTCTTTAATGTCTTCATAATGAGTTCTTAATTAGACTTGTGTTAGTCAAATTTCATCATATGTTGGTCCCCAATAAGGGTATCAAAAATCATCCCAACAAAGGGTATCCAAAATCATCCCAATATTGTCACTTGTCGCCAATGGTTAAAAGTCAAGCCAATTGTACTTTGTGATACTCTCATGTACCCATATTGAATGCACATCATAACAAGTGTTGCATGGCAGCGTAGTACCTACCGGGTTGGAATGGGAATAAATGCAGAGGGATGAGGGAATACGTAGCGGAGGAAAATGGAAACTACAGTGGACACGTGGAAAGAAACATGAAGAACAGGTGGTATCCATGCAGAAAATGACATGTGGCTCCTAGAAAAATTCTGGAATTGAAATCATTTAGGTTTTGAAAGTATTTTCATTCTAATTATACTGTGTTTTTCATAATCCATCTTGATTTTATTTTTACCAGCAGTCTGACTTGCCATATTCAAAATTTCCGTTCCTACCTTGCATGTTTTATTTCTTCAATGTATTTATGAAATTCATTCATAATGATTTCTGTATACTTCCAATTGGTTAGAGTTAAGTACAATTGTCATAGTCACTTATTTAAATAAATCATCTAGCTTGTGTGTCTCTATATGTGTTAGGATAAATAAAGTTATATGCGGTGGAAAAGAAACAAATATATATATTTTTGAATCCTATTGCATTCTTATAGATGTGGTACTACTCTATAAGTTTTTCCTGTGGCGTGTATAGTTCAAATGTGGGACTTTCCTGGAAAATAGGACGAGGAATCATACACATTAAACATTCAAATTAAATGAACACAATCTCTTGACATTCAACATAGTTGAAGATAAAAAATTCTGAGCATATAAAATAAAAGAAGATAAAAATAGTTTTCTATAAAATATATCAAAAGTTAATATTATATGTTACATATTCCTAGAAATTTAAATGCGTTTGTCATATAGATTGGGATTGGGGCTCCCACAGACCATAAAATAAAGATGTACAAGAAATTGGACTGTAGAAATAAGAAGTGTGCGACGTTAAAGAGAAAGACCTGAAAAGAAGAAATTGGAAGGTATCAGTCTTTGGTTAGACATTTCTATTTAAAGAGGTGGAATATCTGGATTGATAAACAAAGTAGGATGTGATCAGTATAGACTTACACTAATGGTATATATCTCCCCCTTTTCTATTTGCTTGCTGATGCCATTTTATTGTTGTTGTTGACGACTATTGGAATTGTGCCAACTGCCTGTTTCCCTTCATCGGTGAGCTTGTCGATTTCCCTTTGGAGCCATTCTTCAATGTAGCCTCTCATGGGGGCCATGTTGATCTCATCCCAGATTTTTATGTTGAAAAGATCCTTTTCTAATTCCCTTAGATCGGTAGAAACATTATGCAGAACTTGCTCAATTCTTTCATTTTGTACCAAATAGTCCACTAGCCAGTTGTCCACGTCATCTTCATCATATTCAAGGATGTTGGAAAATTTTTCTAAAGACAACCCCTTAAAAATATCAACTTGTTCATCAAAGGCTTGATTGGTTAAGGGAAAGGAGTTGAAGATTAAGTTGGGGTCTTGGACCTTGTTGGTACTTCCGGCTAAGTCTATTTCAACCAACTTTCTGAATAATTCTTATTTCTTTGATATGGCTTGTTCACATGATTGGACAATGAGATGCAGGTTCTTCACTTTCTCTTTCCAACATGAATTTAATTGAGTGATCCGGTTTGGGGAGGGGAGATATTCTTGTCTTCTTCTCATATCTGTCATGTTGATGACATGGACCCCAAAAGGGATGATTGTGTCTATATAGAAACATTCTTCATTTTTTAAATCCGCCTGCAAATGTTCATGCAAAGCATGTTCCCTCGTTCCAAGGGAAGCCACACTTTGTGATGTTTCCCAAGCATGAGTAATCAACTCCATTCTTTTCTTGATATTCTTCTCCACATACCCTCTACATGATGCGAGGAGGCTGGAGGATCCTTTAAACTTGGCTGCAGGGGTGGCAGGCATGGATATTGCGAAAGGACTGGCAAGCAATGGCATAGGAATCAAAGCTTCCTCCATTTCCTTGACTCGGTCCTTTAGTCTAGAATTCTTAGCCTCAATGCCTCCAATGGAATCATCAAGAGCATCTCTGGTTGCTCGATCAAGTTAGGAGATTTGGGACAGTCGCATGTTCCTAAGGTTAATCTTTAAACGAGATTTCCCTTTCTTATTTCTTACATCTCTCTTTTCAATAATTAAATTTTTAGACTGGCTATCAAAAACAATGCTCTGGAATACGAAGGATTCATCTTCATAAAAAATTAAGGTCTTAGCTATTTCCATTGGGGGATTATGGTGGATCGCGTCCTCGGGCTGATCAACATTGTGGAGTATGATATCCATATTAGTCTCAAGTTCCATGTCTTCACTTTCAATTTCGGGCTCTTTCGCTTTCCCTACAAAGTTTTTTCTTTTCTTCTTCACGGGAAGCTTGTGAGAACTATCAATTTTACTGCGATGAGGGTTCTTATCTCCTCCTCCATTTGAAGAATTCTAGGTTACTTTCTTACTGGGGTGGGCCATTGGAGCGATGATCTGGGATGTCGTACTCTTGGGAGTGGTAGCCGAGGATTGGACACTCTTCTCACCAGGGCCTTTTCCCTATTGTTTGTACAATTCAGTGGTACTTTGTAATGTCTATAGGTCGCCAGCGTAAGAAGCATGAGTTTTGTCATCATTGTCTCTGTCTTCCTTCAGGCGTGTCTGGATAAAAGAATTGTTGAAGCCAACTGCTAGTAAATATTCTAAAAAAATTCCATTAGGGTCGAAACCTCTTAGCCTTTAAGCATATCTTAGGTTCAAGTTGTTGAAATGGCCTGCAAATTCGTCAATTTTGTTGATGTTCCTGAACACAAAGTCCTTGAATTTCCAAGGTAGAGGAATGAACTGGTTTTTTCTCTTCTCATGGAATAAATGCAAGCAGTAATTGTATTGCCTTGCTATTTCTATAAAAGACGTTCTATCTGTAATGTGACATGGAAGGAAACAGGATTTTCCTTGGGGACAAAAATCATTATCACACTGTAGTTATCCATTTGTTCAAGTGCCCCCTTCCTGTCTAAAATCTTGGTTTCCTAGTCAGACATGCATGGAGCATCCTTTCCTAACAATAAATCTTTGAAAACAGAGAAAAAGTCATTAAAAACCTCATAAAAACAATGGGAGGCCTTGTGCCTCCACAAGGCCTGGTACCAGAAGGTTATTGGGTCGAATTCACAATTTACCTTATTGGACACAGATAATTGTGGAAATGGAAAACAATGCACTATCGTGAAAACCAAGTAGGATGACATATAAAATTTCTTCTCCTCTTTGAATCATGACAATTGGGAACAAATTTCAATGGAAATTAGCTTCCCCCAATAAAAAATGGCTTGTTCCTTGACTGTGAAATAAAAAATATAAAGAATCATGCGGGAAATACTTGTTGTAGATTCCTGTCCCATTATTCTTGTAAACAACTAGGAAATTTACCAGAATGAATTTCTAAATGAACTAACCTGCAAGCTTGTGATATCTTCAGGAACTGTCGTTGGGTATTCCAAGAACTCGAGCAAGAGGTCCAACCTGTTATCATGCTTTTTTAGGAACTGCTTGCAGTCTTCTCCTCTCAAGGTAAATGTTGGATACGACAATATTAACATATTACGAAATACATGAGGTGACAAAGAAACAGGAGAGTGGTCTCGCAGTGGAATAATTATTTGGTCTGGAATATATCTCTCGGCACACCAAGAGACCACCTCCTTACATTCAAAAACTTCAGGGACACAGCTTGCACAAGAAATTCCAAAGGTCCAAATTACTTCATTCTGGGCGGAAGGGGATGAGTAGTAAGAGTATGCTCTGGACCAATGGAAGTTTCGGTCCCCACGCCTGAAGATGTTCACTGTATCTCCATAGAACTTTTGTCGAGCTGGTGCCACAAATTTACGAGAACGTCCGTTTGCTCCAGATGATGCTTGAAATGAACAGTTGGACGAGATAATATAATCCTCTGCAAATATTGGTTCAATGCATGTGAATGGAATATCTCCTCGAGCCTTTCACTCATTAATGACAAACTCTACGGTTGCTGCATGATGAGTTGTTATCATTAAAGCTTAGTAATTGCATACTTAGAAGTGCGAAGGTGGCGGGTACAACGAAGAGAAATTAAGGATTGGAGGTTTCGTGAACCTGCCAACCCGACGACCCACGAAATACATTCCATGATGTTTGAAATGAACACTTGCAGGAAGGGATAATATAACCCTCTACAAATCTTGGTTTAATGCGTATTAATGGGAGATCTCCTCGATCCTTTCGCTCATTAATGACAATCTTTACAGTTCTTGCATGATGAGATGTTAAC
>ML778327.1:480008-500510 GCA_009831015.1 Picea engelmannii | reverse complement strand
ACAAAAAAAAAAAAAAACCCAAAAAGAGGGGATGGGAAATATATATTCTTTTTTGGAAGCACAATGAGTCTCCCTTGGACAAACCACATCCTTTTGTTTGTTCGTCAAGATTTGGGATCTAATATGACCTTAGGAATCTGTTCTTTCTACATAGAGCTATGTCCTCCTCAGTTTGTGTTGCCTCCTGCATCATGAACTTATGTCAATGTCATGCTACTTGAGTCTGATCATCTTTTGTGCTATTGTCCAAGGGAAGTTTCACCCAACCTGAGTCGGCCTTTCTGCAGTTTGTCTCTTGACCTCATGCCCAACCATCTCAAAAAGTTCAATCAAGTCCTTGCTCGAAATAAATGAAGTTCTCTACTTGATCATCGATATCCTCTTGTCTTTTCTCGACGAGCCGTTGAAGACCTTTGGGTAGTGAAGTCATATACTTGCATTGCACTCCTACCTGAGTTTTTAAGATCTTGAAGTTGTTGCTCGAGCTATGAAGACCTCATCTCCATCCATCATTCATTGTTGTCTTCTTGAATATGGATACTATACTTGTATATCTTTGATTTTGAGATGTAGATCCACTGTGTATTGCTCACAGCTACACTTTATATAGTTATATGACATGGATATGTAGTGTATTTGATTGGAAACCATGATTTATTTTATCCTGAGCATGGGTATGCCCCCCTCAGAGAAACAATTGTTATTTTTTCATATTGGACCTCCCGAACTCTGGTCCCAGGCTCACTCGTTTCATACATTGGTGAATATTTTGTAACGTATTTCGACCATTATATGCTCTTCTGACCTCACACATTAAGGGACATCTTTTATAACCCTAAATTTCTCTACATATGCATACCTAGCCTTTGGCTCTCTTACTTGCATTTTTTTCCAAGACATCACTGAATTGCTCTTCTAAACAACCCATTTTTTGAAGATGTGCGCACCTTGCACTAATACTTCCCGCGTACATACACTTGATGCACCACTACATCCCACGTACATATTCATGATGCACCACTACAAACCGCATATACTTGCAAAAGTTGTAAGGAATTCATTGAGATTACGGGTTGTTGGGTAGTTTCCCAACTAATCCACTACCTAGAGACCGTCACCCAACTGAATAACCATAATTTTGTCATATAAAAGGAGGTGTTGGGGTTTCATTCCACATATATACATAAGAATAGTGAAACTCTTCCCATTTCACATGCCCTCCTTGCCCCAAGTAAATGCATCCCTTTTGTGAGAATTGCCTCAGCATTCCCCAATTTGCCCTTTTTCCTCCATCGGAACCCATTCACTTCCTAAGGAGAGATCAGAAGGTTGAGAGGATAATCCATACAAAGGTGTGCTTAGAGCTTGGTGAAGAGGAGCCTGGACTAGGTTCGTGGAGTAGTAGCTGAATTTGGTTGTAAAAGGTATAATCATTGAGTTATCAATAAAAGAAGTACTTTTCCTGTCCCAAATCATGGCGTATTGAATTTTTTTAATGGTTTATGTTTTGATATTCTAACATCTACCCCTAATTTGTATATGAATTGTATACTTGTATCTTTCTGTTTGTCTGTCTTTGAATGCAGGCCTGCCTTGGGAGGAGGCGTGCAGTCAACGAAGCTTTCAAGCGTGAGAGGATCATCACCGGACGCAGAGTAGAGGTACAATTACCCGATCCTTCTCACATTTTATTTTCTTGTATGAGTCTTAGATATGTTTGGGGTAGTTAGAGAAGTAGTTTAATTTTAGAAGGTTGTGATCTGTCTACATTCTGAACCCTAGTGTAGTCTTAAGGGGGGTTTTTCCTGCTAATAGGATAGTCAATGTGACTGTCTCATCGAGCCTTTTCTCATTAATGACAATATTTACAGTTGATGCATGATAAGCGGTTAACATTAAACCTAATTTATTGCATACTTTTAAATAAGTGCGAAGGTGGCGGGCACAGGAAACAACGATTAGGAATTGGAGATTTCGTGAACCCGCCAACCCGACAATCTGCGAAAGAGATTCCAAGAAATGGTCAAGTATGGAAAGAGGTCAGATGGGCTACAAAATAGTGTGATAAGGGTTCCCTAGGAGATGTGAGGCCCTGATGGTCAAATTTTATGTATCGGAACTTTTGAGTGCAAAATGTGTAACACGAAAGAGAGGATGATGTGGGAGTCCGGAAGTCAATTTGTATATTGCGGAAGTCTAGGTGTTGTTTGTAGGTCACAAAAAAATGGAAGTGCAATATAGAGCCCGCCTACCTAAGAATATACGATTGAAAAAGTGGATAGGTATGGAATGGGGAAGCGGTTGGTCGAAATCGTGATATAAAGCATGAGTGAAAATGTGAACCCATGAGTCTGCCAACCCGCACAGTTAGACATTTTCGGAAAAATGATTAAGTAACTAGAAAGATAAAGTAGAGGGGAAAAATAAAGGGGAATTTGATTAAGTATAGAAGAGGGAAAAGAAGGGGATAAAAGAGAGTGGGAAAATAGAAAAGAAGGGGGCAATTTTCATAAGCGAGAATTGGTCTCAAACATGCCCCATTGTTGCAAAATCATCATTTTCTTGTGTTCTTGATACATTGTTCAATGCCTTGAAATATTATTTTAAGTATTAAACTTCTTGCATGATGAATTGTTAGCATTAAAGATTAATAATTGCATATCTATAAATAAACTTACTATACTGTCAACTTGACCATAAGTATACCAATGGCGAACTTGAATTTTAATATTATGGTTGATTTCATAGCACCGTTTGACTTCAGCTACCATATATAATTTTTTTTTTCAAAATATTTGCGAATAAGAAATTTGGTAATTTCATTAATAAAGTGAAAGTGCTCAAATAGAGGCCAGGGGATGGACAACTAATAAAATGTTTCCTTTTGGAGTAAAGAAATCAAGGAAGCGAAAGGGAAATAAGAGATCATTTGCTCAAAAAGGTTGAGATGAAAACGAAACTTCTTGGGAGGGGCCCCAACTCCCGCATCATGAACTAGTGTTGCTATGTTCTATCTGCATTACGAATAGAATTGGATGTTGGTTTGAAACTGTCTGAAATTCATTTATGTTTCCATAGAAGCCTCATGGGATCGACACAATGCATTGTGATATAAGTGTTCAATGCTCCATATTATATCAAATTACTTGAGGCAATACAATATTTAAGAATTACGAGACTATTGAACTATGCAAACGAGAAGAGGTGTTAAATCAATCAAAGAAGCACCAACCAAGATTCCAAGGTAATTTTTTAATAGTAAATCTATAAAAAAAATAGTGGGAAATATATATTTATCCATAGACATTGGACTGATTTATTTGCACTGAAGCATTAAACATATTTGTCATGAATACATGTACATGAGTTACAAAAAAAAAAAAAACATGCATACATTTCTGTGTTGTTCATCTAGTGCAACAACATGCAGGTGCCATCGACAAGCTCTTGAACATGCATACAAAAATGATTACCATGATTTTTTAGGAGCTCCTTGCATTATTTTCATTAGAAGTTCAATGTTGGCTGTTGCAATCTCAATATCTTGTGGAAGACCTAAGGTGAAAAAGAAACAAGAGAGTGGTTCCGCAGTGGAATAATTATTTGGCTTGAAACAGGTCAACAAAACTCCTGTTCCTGACACATGCGACCTAGGGAAATTGCAAAGCACCACTGAATTGTACAAATAACAGGGAAAATGCCCCGGTGAGAAGAGTTTCCAATCCCCAACCACCACTTCCAGGACTACGAAATCCCACAACATCATTCCAATGACCCACCCCAGTAAGAAAGCAACCCATAATTATTCAAACACGGGAGGAGATAAGAACCCTCCTCACAGTAAAATTGATAGTTCTCACAAGCTTCCCTTGAGGAAGAAGAGAAAAAAAGTTGTAGGGCAAGTGGAAGAGCCCGAAAATGAAGGTGAGGACACACCAACATACCACCTCCTTACATTCAAATACTTCAGGGAGGTCCAATTTGAGAGGTACAAATTACTTCATTCTGGGCAGAAGGGCACCAAGAGACCCCCTCCTTACAAGCAAATACTTCAGGGACACAAGCTGCACGAGCAATTCTAGAGGTCCAAATGACTTCGTTCTGGGCGAAAGGGGATGAGTAGTAGGAATATGCCTTGCACCATTGGGAGTTTTGGTCCTCACCCCATAAGATGTTAATTGTATATCCAGAGAACATGAGAGTGGTGCCGTAATTGAATAATTCTTTGGATTAAAATATATCTCTGGGCGCATATATCCAAAAACATAAAAATGAAAGGAAGTGATACATCTCTAAGGGAGAGGACCGCCATCCGAGTCAAGAGACTCAAATTCTTGAGATGCAAAGAGGCTATTGCATTCAACATCGGTTTCTTTTATGAAATCCCTTCCTTTGGTCTTGTCAGGGCCACCATCGTCGAGCCGAGAAGTGCCCCCTGTTATGGTGGATTTCAATCTGGGCACAAGATTGGGAACAATATTTGCATTTCCATCATCCATCGCCGTATCATCGTCCATTAGGTCATCTTCTTATAGCTTGAAATCGACCGCATCAACCTCTACGCTGACCATCAACATAGGGGGGCGGACTATCTGAGCAGGGGGGGTTGCCTTGGAATTATTTGGCTTGAAATATATCTCTCGGCACACCAAGGGACCATCTCCTTCTTTTATTTTGGGTAGAAAGAGATGAGTAGTAATAATATTCCCTGGACCACTAGAAGTTCTGGTCATCATGCCCGAAGGTGTTTACTATATCTGAACAGAATTGTTGTGGAACTGTTGCCATAAGTTAACGAGAATGTCCATTTTCTCCAGATGATGTTTGAAGTGAACATTCGGAAGGGATAATACAACCCTATGAAAATTTTGGTTTAATGTTTATCAATGGGATATCTCCTCAAGCCTTTCATTTATCAATGACAATCTCTACGGTTCCTACATAATGAGTTGTTACCATTAAAGCTTACTAATTGCATACTTAGAAAAAAGTGTGAAGGTGGTGGTCACGGTGAAGAGATATTTAGGATTGGAGATTTTGTGAAGCCGCCAACCGGATGACGTGCGGAAGAGATTCCATGATGCTTGAAATGAACACTCGGAAAGGATAAAACAACCCTCCACAAATATTGGTTTAATTCATTTTAATGACAGATCTCCTCTAACCTTTCGAACATTAATGACAATCTTAACGGTTCCTGCAGGATGAGCTATTAGCATTAAAGCTTAATAATTGCATATCTAGAAAGAATTGAAAAGGTGGCGGGGATGGCGAAGAGTGATCAAGAATTTGACATTTCATGAACCTACCAACCTGTGAAAGAGATTCCAAGAAATGACCAATTATGGAAAGCGGTCGTTCGGGCTTCAAAACAGGGTCACAAGTTATACTCAGGAGACATGAGGGCCCGATGGTCAAATTGTATGTCTCCAAACTTTTAACTGCAAAATTTGTAACACAGAACAAGGCATGATGCTGGACTTCGACGGTCAATTTTTATATCGTGGAACTTTGGGTGTTGTTTGTAGGTCGCGGAACAATGGAAGAGCAATGTTGAGCAAGATTGGTCGGCAACCGACGATGGAAATAGTGGCCAAGTATGGAATGGGAAAGCGGTTGGTCGGACTCGTGATATAAAAGAATGAGACATATTCATAAAAACAACTAAGTAACTAGAAAGGGAAAGTAAAGGAGAAAAATAAACGGGAATTTGGTTGTCAATTTGTAGATCGGGGAAGTCTGGGTGTTGTTTGCAGGCGACAAAACAATGGAAACACAATGTTGAGCCCACTTATCCAGGAACTCGCGATCCACAAATTTCCTGAATATGGAATAGGGAAGTGGTCAGTTGGACTCGTGATATAAAAGCATCAGTGAAAATCTGAACACGTGAATCCGCCAACCTGCGCACCTAGACATTTTCCGAAAAATGACTAAGTAACCAGAAAGGGAAATCAAAGGGAAAAAAGAACGGGGAGGAAATTTTTTGGAAGTGGGAATTGGTGTTAACAAATCCCCATTGATGGTCTTAACAGTAACTATGAAGTTCATTAAATAGGTGAACAATCTGTTCAATCAAGGAATAGAGAAAGTGAGTCATGCTTATACTTTCCAGGATGTGTTTTCATAAGAGAAGCATCGAAAAGCTACAAGAAAATCAATTTTGGGATGTTCAAGTAAAATTATTGTACTGTCAACTTCACCGTAAGTATATCAACGACAAATTTTAATTTTGATTTTCTATGGTTGATATGATAGTTCCATTGGCTTTCACATAACATATATCCTTTCATGTCAAAATATTTTTGAAGATGAATTTTGGTAATTTCATCGATCAAGTAAAAGTGCTAAAATGAGCCACATATTACATTTTCTTCACAGAGCTTACATTAAAAGGCAAAGTAGGTCTTGTATATTCTTTAAGGTCATAGAAAAACTGCTAAGATTCTGAATGTATCATCCAACCATCATTCATAAATTGGGCCCATGAGAACCTTGAAATACAACACAAAAGCACATGAACAAAAGTCTGCCAAACACAAGACAACACAAAACTAGCAGAGATTGGGCATTGTATCCCATATATAACCAAATCCCCAAATGGGAACCAAGAAATTTCTCGATTACTATTTTACCATGAAGCAATATCACTATGAACATTTGCTTCTGATAGTACTATTTTCTATCATTACCAGTTCTAACAATGCAAAATTTTCAATATTATTGAAAATGCCCGATGGTTTTGTTCAGAGGAGCAAGCCATTTTGACGATTCAAAGGATGGACTTGATTTTTTCACAGTTGGATACTTTGTATGGGGTTTTTCCTCATGCTTCTCATTCCTATACTAAACAATATTACGTGCTTCCATTTCAATTTTCCATGGCACTGCAAAACTCTATTCATATCCTCATTGGGTAGCATGGACATATACACATGAGATTGTTTTGTTTCTTGCCAACGCTTGATATAATTTTTTTTTTTTGGTTTAGCCGATATGAAGTATGTAATTTCCCTCATTTAATGTAAATTTTCTATGGATACAAAATTCGCGTAGCATGTAGACATTGTTTTCCTTTTTCTTTAGGTATACTTCATATGGAAATTCTGCTAACCTAGGAAGCACATGTTGTAACAAAGGCTGTCTAATTGTACAATGTACGATTTTGTTGCTGATTGTTCGAATGAAAAAGTTGAGGCAATGTCTATATATGTAATGGAATTTTTTACTGCATCGTAGACAATCAATTGTACCATCATTTATGAAAGAAGAGGCAGAAGTAGGAGAGTTTCATTTGGCACATACAAGATCGAAGGGGGTCGAGTACGCATTCGTTGCAACCAAAACACCCTCAACCTGGGCATGTGAGCATAGTAGTTAATATATTGAGCAATATAATATACAATTGTACAACAAAAAGAACTGCAGAAAATTGGTCAACGAAATTTTTAAGAGAAAAGTGTGGATGGAATTGTAGATGTATACACACAACAGTTGTCGAGCTAGTCAGTTTCTTGAGATCCTGTACTATGTATGTTCGCAATTCTATTACAAATGTTTCTTGGGTTGTGCGAAAGATCCTTTCTTTAACATCTCTTTTCTTTGTTATATTTTTGAAGAGAATAAGTGGAAATTTCCCTGTATGCAATTGTTGTTCCATTGAGGAAAACAAATTTTAATAGGTGCCGAACAATTGCAGCTGCAACATGGAACAATGTAATAGTTGTGTAACATAACTGAGATATATGAACATGTGAAAGTAAAGGACAAAAATGGATATGGAGAATGGTACCATTTCTTTGTTGTTGTCTGAATCTCCATATTTTATATGGAGAATGTGTTGCGAGCCAAGTTTTCTCACGAGTGTGAAAACTGTACCAATGGTTCCGATTGGGTAAGTGTCGTTTCTCTGTGCAAGTTGGCTGATTGTTGTGTCCGATACGAAACAATATTCTGAACAAATCGTGGGAATTTATTCCACAATACTTGTTTCATTGAGAGATATAATTTGATCACAATCACCACGGTCATATACTGTTTTCGACAATATATTAAAATTTGTAATGGATATCCCATTACATTGAAAGATCTTTTCTGCATGTTTCTGGACAAGTTGTGTAGGGATAGTTAGTGTGATTATCATCATGGATTCATTGTCTGTCATGTCAACATGCATAATGCATCTAGTTTTGTTTTCCTTTTCCAAGTAGGTGGTATACACGACCATTATGTCCCCGACGAACACTTGTCCAGTTCGGCGGCTGTTCAAGACTTCTATCGATAGTATATTGGGTGTTATAATTTTAGACCAGGTGACATTTTTTGAATAGAAAAAGTAATGTGAATGGTAGTCTGCATTATTATTTTATTTTTTTGGCATAAATGTACAAGTAGATGCACAACTTGGATGAAGTATGCAGGCCAGAGTTTTGTAACCAGACCTCTTAGTCTGCAGAACTTGCACTATGTTCGAAGTTTCACTTGTGCTCATCGATACTTCTTGTGAATTGCAAAGTATGTGTTGCAGATGACATCAACATATTTATCATGGAATAGATGAATAAATAGCTCAAAATATTTTTTTGGTAAACATATCAAGAGAACAATTTATGAATTTTTACCTTTGGCCTTGTCTTTCTGTTGATGTTTGCGATGATTGACTGCTCATGCCCTTGTCACTAGTCCAATTTTTTCTGATGCAAGCATGTGAACATGAACATCATAAGGAATAAATAAGAATATGCATCGTATATTGTCCATAATTGTTGTGAATGTCACATACAGGTTCAAAGGATATGGAATATGAAATAGGGTGTCAAGGGATACTCAGGAAACACGAGGACCCGACAGTCAAATTGTATGCCTCGGAAATTTTGACTGCGAAAATGTGTAACAAAGAATAGGGCATGATCGGGGAGTTCGACGACCAATCTGTATATCGCGAAACCCACGAAGCTAGAGGCGTAATTTTGAGCCTGCCAACCTAGGAACCCGCAATCGAAAAAGTGTCTAAGTATGGAATGAGGAAGCCGTCGGTCGAACTCGTGATATATAAGCATGAGTATAAATGTGAACCCGTGAGTCCGCCAACCCATGCACCTAGATATTTTCAAAAAAATGACTAAGTAAAGAAACCAAAAAGTGAAAGTAGAGGGGAAAAAGAAAGGGGAATTCGATTAAGTATAGAAGAGGGAAAAAAAAGGGATAATAGAGAGTGAGAAAATAGAAATGGAGAGGGAAATGTTTATAAGAGGGAAGTCTCAACAAAGGCCCATTGTTTCCAAATCATCATTTTCTAGTCCAATATTTTATCCACCTAATTTTTTTGTGTGTTTGATTTAATATCACAATTGGTATACCTTTTTGAAGATTGCACTTCAACTTCCTCTACTGTGGCATATAAGATTTCATCCTCTTCTCCAACTAATCTGTTTCTTTCAATGTAGCAATGTAGAAAATACAATGGACATGAAGGTAAGTTGGTATGTAGAAAGACATGTAAATAAATAAATACAATTCTATTTATTTCAATGTAGCAGCACAGAGAATACAATTGACATGAAGATAAGTTATTATGTAGGAAGATACGTAGTATCTACATACAATAAATTAGGTGCAAATCAATAGAAAAAACATACAAACAATAAATGAAATACAAAACAATGGAATATGAAATAAGAGTAGAAGCATGGAGCTTTGTATCTCCTCTTCTACATTTGTGGTAAAGAGTCCTCTGTCTTCTCCAATTATTTTGTTTGTTTCAATGTGGGAATGCACAAAATACAATGAACATGAATGTAAGCTGGTATGCAAGGGAAAACAAGTAATATGTACATACATTAAATGAGAATCAAAGGAATAGAATAAAAGAGAGTTAGAAGCATGAACCTTTGTTTTTCTTGATCCATGCTTGTGATTATATAGAATTTTTTCTAGCCAAAATATATTACAAGCTATAAAATATTAAGAAGTCAGATGGTCATGGCTGAATGATTTGGTTTTGTGCAACAAAGTATCCATATATGCTTTTAGACATGGAAATATAATTTTGTAATATCTTTGATGTATATTTCATAATTCAAGTACAAGACAAATTGTATCGTGGTCAGACTAGTCTGTGTATAAGATAAAGAGGTTGTATTGTGATATGGACACATTTCACCATATATGGTCAACAAGTGTGTTTTGTACATGTTTTATCTTACCCAAAAGAAAGCAAACATTGTAATTGCACATGTAGTTTTCCAATTGTTTTGTTATGGCACTATTTTGTAGCATGTCAACACTGAAGTATCCTAGAATGATAATGGTTTCGTTCAAATGTAAATGGTGTAATGCATTTCAAAAAACATGCATTATGTTAGCAATGTTGCATGCGAAGAGGCATAGAGATTGAAAATTTCAATTTGCAATCCATGAAAGACTACTCTTTCTAGCACCATATCAACATATTTTTCTTCTACAAGAACATTTTGCAAAGGCATGTAGGTATGGTTCAAAGTTTGGAGAAAAAAATGGAGCAAAATTTAAGAGCAGGAGGGAAAGATGTGCCAATTTTGTGCAATTTTGTTGTAGCCTAGGCATCGTTGTACCATACCTAGCCCTTCTACACCTACTTGTAGTTTTCTTCTACAAGAACATCCTGCAAAGGCAACAAGATTGACATCGTATTTTTCATGCGAAATACATGGGTTTGATTCCCATATGGGATAGGCAGGTATGGGATAGGTGCTAGATTTCCACTTCGTCACACATGACAAAGGATCGAGATTTACAATGCTAGAAAAAATGACAACTGAAGTTGTGCAAATGACATTGGCATGCACATGGTACAGAGCCTCAAGAAAAAATCAGAGGAAAATTTAAGAGTAGGAGAAAAATATATGCCAACCTCTATGGAAAGTCTGCAGGACAAGAATGATGAATAAATACTTAAACATTCTTACTTACAAAATGAAAACAACAAATACGAATGAAAGTATGCTATTGAAACTTACTCATTAATGATGAATGACATAACCATAGGTCCAATTGCGGGTGTAGGACTTGAACCCTGCAAAGTGAAAAAAACAGCTCCAACTGCCAGTTCAGGACCCCAACTTTGAAAAGTCAAAGAAAAAAAAAGCAAGCAGCAAGCAACAAACCAGTGAGAAAGCACCAATAGGTCCAATTGTAGGTGCAAGACCTCAACCTTGCAAAGTTGAACCAAACAACAACAAGCAACAACCGACGAACCAACGAACCATCAAACAAGAAACAACCAGTGAAATGGTAAACAATATATGTTTCTTCAATGATAAATAAATTTCATTCCAAGCATAGAAGAAATCTGAAACATATGATGAGCATGCGAGTGGAAATACTTAAACATTATTACTTGCAAACTGCAAACAATAAACAAAAAAGAACAAATCCAACTGCCGGTGCAGGACCACAACCTTGCAAAATCAAAGCAAACAAAAGAAAGCAGCAAGAAACAAACCAATGAGAAAGCACCAACAGGTTCAACTGCAAGTGCAGGACCTCAACCTTGCAAAGTTGAACCAAACAACAACAAGAAACAACCGACAAACCGACGAACCGATGAACCAATGAACAAGAAGCAACCAATGAACCAGTAAACACTATATGTATCTTCAATGATGACTAAATTGCATTCCAAGCATAGAAGAAGAATGAAACATATGATGGCTATGCGAGTGGCAGTGGACAACAATATTGTCCAAATTCATTGCAATATTGTATGGAAAAATTCGAGGAAAAATGTACTGTGAGAAGCCTATTTAAGTAAACATTTAAGGCTGTCAGCCCTGTTTAAGGGCCTCGTGCTATGCAAACATTTAAGTTGTTAGGCCTGTTTAAGGACCTTGCACTATGTAAACATTTAAGCTGTCAGGCCTATTCAAGTACCTCAAAAAGAGTGTCAATGATCAAAACTTTCGGTATGCAAACATTTCAATACAAATAGAAATAAGAAAAACATTAAAAAGGAGTGTCGATGCTCAAAACTTTCGGTATGTAAACATTTCAATAAAAATCAAAAAATTAAAAAAGAGCGTCTATGCTCAAAACTTTGGATATCTAAACATTTAAAACATTGGGAATAGCAAAGCTGGCAATAAGACCTCAAATCTATTCTCCAATGAGATGATGACATATAAGGTTTTTTTTATTATAATAAAACTAATGTGTTTAGTTCTATAGTTCCAACAATAGAGATGATGCAGAAATTTATAGTCAAAGGACATATTAATATGAAGTCAACGAATTATTGATCGCTATAGTCCCTCTACGCCTTCAACAAGGACTAATAATGCACCCATATTGAATACACACCATGTACTTTGCGATACTCTCACTATCACCCATCTTTAGTTTATATTACTATTTGTGAAAATACATGACACTTTCTCTATTATAGATTCTATATTGTGGTTCAAGTTTTAATGATGCTATAGTGTTATGGTTTTGAGGAACAATGTATTTTTTATAGTTGAATTCAAAATATTCTATGCGTTATCAATTGGTGCTTCATACTTTGCTAACTCAACTACATTAGGAATAACATTTTTTAGTTTAGAAACCTCAATTATTTTGTATGCATTAGTATATACTAAATACAAAACTTCAAGTTGGGACAACTTTTACTATCTATATATTAATATAAAGAAGAGGAACACATGGAGACAACTCCTTGTCCCTTACCATAACAAACTTTTACACTATCAAATTTCTAAAACCGTGTAATACAAAAGACCTTATCCTTGATACCATGTCATAAATTCGAATGCTCTAATACATAACATAGGCATGCCAAAACTTTAGAATAAAAGACTTATAATTACTATATTATGCATTGTGATAAACAAACCCAATTTACTAGTTCTAATGACACTTGAGAATTTGAAGACTCAAACACATATGTTATTTGCTATAATAAAACATGTTATAATTGTAATGTGTGTTCTATAATTTATATATCAACATATATCATTATATTATTAGTTCCTGTCAAAGGCCTGGGACTATAGCAATCAATTTTGTGTTGACCATCAATTAGTTTTTTCGTTGACCAAAAAATTATCATTTTTTTCCATAGTTGAACTTTGTTGCAAACGATTCAATTTTTTTTGTTGTCTTCTGATTGGTCGTTTAAAACAACATCTTGTTGTTAGGTCGGTGGAGGCAATTTAATAAGCGATTTGATTGTGGAGTTGTAACACATGGTTGGGAGGGGTACAGGTACTAGTGTCAAAGTTGAGAGAGGATGTCGTTTCCTTAAGCTTGTCGTAGTGTTAGCTCTTGAATGGAGAATATGAAAATGTATTTACTATGATATAATGTATAGATAGATTTTAATAAATATAAATAGATTTATGTGTAATGTAGGGGATGATTTTGTGTGGGGGATTTTATGGATGGTAACAAGTTTTAATTAAGTTTTTTGTGCTAACGTGATATAGTGTGCTACCGATTTTGCATTGACCGCTAATTATTTTTTGTGTTGACCAAAAATCTATTTATTTTTTGGATAGTTGAACTTTATTGCAAGCGATTCATTTTTTTTTGTTGGCTTTTGATTGATCATTCAAAACAACATCTTATTGTTGGATCAGTGGCAGAAATTTAATAAGCGATTTAATTATGGAGCTGTAACACATGATTGGGAGGGGTGTAGGTTCTAGTTTCATACAATGTATAGACAAATTTTAATAAATATAAATATATTTATGTGTACTGTATGGGATGATTTTGTGCGGGGGGATTGCAACAAGTTTTAATTAATTTTTTTGTTTGTCCAAAGTAGTTGTTGTTGACTTGTTTGCATGCTAACGTGATATAGTGTGCTACAAGCGAGAAAGACGAGGTTTTTCAGAAGCGGGGTAAGAAATGTTGTGCATCTACTATCTTTCTTTGATCTAGCTTGGTTGGATACATACAACAGTTGGTTCTTTTAATGGGTGGTGTAGTTAGCTTTGTTGTGTTGTTGGTTGAAATGGCCGGTTGTTGTTTTTTCAAGGGAAATTTAAGTGGGCCATGGTTTGTTGCAGAGAGTGTGTAGACCAAAGACAATTAAAGGTTGACAGGTGAAAAAGGAATTTTGTGTGTTGCGAGTTGCAGGAGTTGTGGTGTTGGACTTTTGCAAATCTATGTCAGAGGGTAAGAAATCATGTGCACTATTTGCTATATTTCTAAAAAGATTAGAAATTGATTGTTATTTTGCATGGTGTAGTTAGTTCTACTCTATGGCTGGTTGAAATGGATGATTATTGTTTTGTTTCCTTTGCAGAGGAGATTTAAGAGGGTCATGGTTTTTTATAGAAAAGTGTGAGAACGAGAGACAATTAAAGATTAACAGGAAATAAAGGCGTTGAGAAAGGAGAAGGTGTTTAAAATGTTCAAGTGTTGTGTGTTGGGAGTTGCATGAGTTTTGGTGTTGGGATTATGCAAATCTATGTCAGAGGGTAAGAAATCTTATGCATTGGATGTTATATGGCAAGGAAGATTAGAAACTGGTTCTTATTTTGCATTTGCATACATGAATTTTCAATTATGTTCGTTACAAGTGTGAAATTAGGTTGTGTGATTGTTGTTTAATAGTATATGATTGATGCATAGTGAAAGCGTTGTGTTTTGTTGGAGTTTGTTTTGGTGTTTTACTAGATCTTGTTCATGTGCCTACAGTAACTGTGTGGGTGAAAAACAATGAAAGGTTTACATGGAAAGACCTTCTGGTGTGGTGGAATTAGCTTTGCTATATTGCTGGTCAAAATGGGTGGCTATTTTTTTTTCCGGATGCGATTTAAGCAGGTTAAGGTTTGCTTTGACAATTCGCTGGCATCCGACATGATTGTCGTTTCATTTTTTTCTATAGGGTTTTTCCCTGGGATAGTGAACATTGGGTATTTTTTCAATTCATGTAAGGATAATTTGAAGCGATTCTTATTTTGTTTTGTGAAGAAATCACACATACTATTTTATATCTTTGTGCAAGCAATGCATTGTTCCAATTCTTGTACACATGTTTCATATTTCTTGTGTTTTCACATTGTTGTGTATCTATGCTCGGTCTACATTGGGTTTTCTATCTTTAGGATTTGTGCGAAGAACTGGCACATGTTTTCCTGGCACATTGATGTACTTTCGTAGTTTCACATTTCAAATGGTTACACATTGTTGATTGTGATGAGAAAAGTAATTTGCAAGCTAGATCATTGATTTATAGTAAATTAATTTTCTATGATTTAGAAGGAAAGAGTAGGCATTCTATCAATCTATTTTGAAGATTCATAGGGCTTAGAGATACACAATACTAAGTAGTCCAAGTATAACTATATGGACTGCACAACTGTGAAAGACCAATACATGGACTAATAATTGAACAAGCATTCAGTCAGGCTATTTTGAATCCTTGTGCAGTCTGTACACTTAGACTTAGTGTAGTTAAGATGTGTTTTTTTATCCTTCTGCGAGGAACTAGTACTGGTCAACATCCCGCATGGCGACACTTTTTTAGCTGCGATTTCGAATAGATCCACATACATGATTGTGCACATTGCATAGCTATGCCTTTGGTTCTTTTTGCAGTTTTTTTTTGTGTCACATAACGGACATTTGGTTTGTTGAAAATTCTTCGGCGTTCTTAAATTAATTAGTTTTTCTTTAATATTAAGTCAAATTGATCAAAATTGAATATAAATAGGAAAATACATTCCTGCAACTCGACAATTCAAATAGTTATCAATACTATCAATAATATAATATTATTATGCATTGATAACATTGATAACTATTAGACTAAATGTTGTTGTGCAGGGGTGTACCTGTGTGGAGGTGATAAATCTATTCACATTGTCTTCAGAGTTTATCAGTCCTTCCGCAATCTTATAGCTATGCGGAGTTGCGAAGGTGCAGAGTGCGAAGCAAGTAATTTGCAAGATAGATCACTAATCTATAGTAAATTCATTTGCTATGATTTAGAAGGAAATAAAATACATTTTTTCCAGTCTAGTTTGAAGATACACAGGGATTAATTTTTCTTAATATTAAGTTAAATTCATTAAAATTGAATATAAATAGGAAAATACATTCCACAACTCGACAATTCAAATAGTTATAAATGTTATCAATAATATAATATTGTTATGCATTGATAACATTGATAACTATTAGACTAAGTGTTGTTGTGCAGGGGATATACCTATGAGGAGGTGCATAATCTATGCACATTATCTTCAGAGTTTATTAGTCTTTCTCTAGGCCTATATCCGTGCGGAGTGCAGAGCAAGTAATTTGCAATATAGATCACTGATTTATAGTAAATTAATTTGCTATGATTTAGAAGGAAAGAGCAGGCATTATGTCATTCTATTTTCAAGATACACAGTGCTAAGTAGACCAAGTATAGCTATTTGGACTGCATAGTTGCGGAGGATCAACACAGGGACTGATCATAGAGAAAGCATTTAGTCAAACTATTTTGAATCCTTGTGCATCTTGCACACTTATACTTAGTGTAGTTAAGATGTTGCATTTTTTATCCTTCTGCAAGGAACCAATATAATCGTCATGCATGGTGACACTTTTGCAATTGTGATTTCATATAGTTATGCATATGTGATTGTGCACATCGCATAGCTATGTCTTTGGTGCTTTGTGCAGTTCTTTTTTGTGTTGCACAGTGGATATTTTATCTGTAGGTGTAACACCTTGGTTTTAATCCCTATGAACTAGAGTATATTATGTAAATGTGACATTAAGATGGTGAGCCGATAAAGTTGAAAATGGGCCATAGTTCCTAGGAAATGTAATACTTCTATATACATTAATAAAAATACACTGTTGGTTGCAAGACAGACAAGGACAAGAGATAGGGGGCTATGATTCCACAAGAGAGGGGGGCTTAAGGGGCTACGTCTTTTTTATTATATTTTAATTGGCCATATTGGCTTTAATTGGGAAATGTGGTTACATGAGCTTCTTGGGGGGGAGGCCATGTGGTTCTTGATTTCTTGTAGTTATACAAACCCTGGATGTGGGTTGGTTGGTGGTTTTTCTTTTTTCTTCTCCATTTACTCTTATACTCTTTGCTTGGGATTGTTCTCCGTTCACTCTTGCTAAATCATGTGCTCTTGGTATGAGCATGGAAACAAATGGTTGGAAGAGGAGATCCATTGATAGATGGCTGTAATAAATTATTGATCATTCAAGGAGGGAATGAATGCCTGTGTGCATGAGATTGATGGCAGTTCGGAAATAACTGTCCACAAATGAGAATCCTTGGAATTTTCAGCAGGGAGATTTCCTGACCAGTAGCACTGGAGCCCTAGAGCCCTGGAGAGAAATGGAAAAACATGATGGAATACATGGAAAATAAAGGGGTCCATTTCTTTGGGTTGTGTAGGCTGAAGGGGAAAGAGAGCTAGAAATTAGGATTGTTGTGTGGTTGGAAAAAACTGACGGCTAGTTAGCCAACTGTTGTGTGTTTTAGATTTGGCCTAGGACCTGTCCTTGTGGATTCATAGCCCTGGCTCGGGGGTGACCTACTGTTGATAATTGGAACAACAATGCCTATGGTTGGGAGGAACGTCCTTGGTTTGTATCTAGTTGGTGATGGTTAGATTAAAGATAAGTACTCTTGTGTTTTCTGCATAATTTATATTCCGTTATGTATATTTACCTATGAGATGTATTTTTGTGTGCATGCTTTCTAGTTATTGTTGTGCACAACATGTTGTCCATTTTTTGGATGGTTGAGCATGAATATTGGTTATTGCGTGTGCGGTTATTGCATCCATTCATGCTTATTTTTGAATTAAATGTTATTAGAATTCAAAATCAGTTTTGAAGTGCGTTTTTGAGGCAACGTTCCTAGCCTGTTGGTGGTTGGGTAGGTTACAGATTGGTATTAGAGCTGTTGGTTTACAACAAAAGACCTTCAAGGGAATGTTAAATGCTAGGATATGAGTTTTGGAAGTGAAATCAATTAATGGATTTTGAACAACCTTAGAAGGAGGGAGTTTTGTTGTTTAAACCATGTCTTTCACCCTTGTAAATCGGATCCAAATTGATTCTCCACACCCTAAAATTCCAGCAATTTCCTCCATCATGATCAGAGCAACATAAGTGACAGTTATTCCCGGAAAGAAAACCATCGGTCAACAACCGTTGATTTGACCTCTGCATGGTTTTTCCATCGTTGATCTGTGATGGGCATTATTTATTTATCCCACATTCATGGGAAATGCTTGACAAAAGGGTTTATTAATGAAAGGGAACCTTACATTACTTGTGTGTAATGAATAGAGAGATATGGAATCCTACATCAGGCGTAAAATTTATGTCGTGGGGTCCAACATACCGAATATCGAGAGGCCAGACTATTAAATTGGAGAAAAACCCACGTTTTGGGGTTGAGACAATCTGGACCATTGATTCAGTGTTGCGAGATCATCCTGGCCATTGGTCAGAGGATGAGGACATTGAAGTATTCTAGAACTGGGTTGAAATATGAATCCAATGGGAGAAGCTTTGACGTAGCGAGGATCATTGATCTATCGGGCTATATACATAAGTGTTCGCGTTCAAATGGTCACCAGGTGAGCAAATAGAGAGCGCTTGCATACCCTGTTGGGTTTAGCAGGGCAGAACAACTGTGGCAGCATAGGGTTAATAGAAATAAAACAAACTACAATCTAATATCAACTGAAAACAAATAAAACTTGTGAAAACAACAAACATCAAACACAGAACACAGGTGTCACCAATGGTTTCAGGCAGGTGTATTGATGAAATCGGAGCACGCTGAAGGAAGAGACTAGAGGTTCCTTCTCCCTCCAATGGAAGGCTCTTCGGGGCCCTCACACAGTTTGCTTTCCTTACAAATGAGAAGAACTGAGCATAGTAGTGAAAGAACTCTCGGTGATGCAGCTGATGGGTTGTTTGTTAAAGGATGATCCCTTAAACCATCTGAACAACATAACAGTGCTTAGAATTCCTTTCCAAAACAGTGTATCCTCACGGCTTTTTATAGCAGTTTCTCAGGCGGTCACGTAACCTTCTCAAAGTGTGAACAAGGACCCTTTTAGGGTTTATTTAGGTCATTAACCCACCGATTTTACGGATCCGACTCTGATTTGAGAGTCAAATCAACTTGGGAGTCGGTCCGTAAGCGGTTGGGAGGTCGACCTATTCAATTAATGCGCTGTATTAGTAGATGCGCGGGTTTTTGTGTTGACAGTCGCGCGTCGAGCGCGCATGCGCGAATAACACATTTTTGTCCCGCGCATGCGCGCGCGCGCACCAAACTGTTGTAAAGCGCCCTTCAATTTTTGGTTACTTTGTATAGTTTTTGGCCCTTCTGGAGTGCTGTGAAATTAATTCAGTGCCATGAATGACCTCACTGCTGTTTTGATGATGCAGAGTTCTTGTCGCCATGTGCAGACGAAATTTCAGTGATAATAGATGCCCCCTGATGGATGAGGTTAGGAGAATACATATAGCCAAAATCCATCAATGTTTCTTCTACTGAGAATGTTGTTGTAAGGGAAAGCAAGAGTGGGACCGTTCGGAGCGATCCGTTGGAGGAAAAAGGAACCGGTATCTCCACCTTCTGAGAGACGTGCAGAAAAAATATACAACTGTGTACAAACGAGGCGGGCATGCCCCATGCTCGTGTGATGTAACTCTGAAAAAAGATGACGAAAGTGTTGGTGTAGACAACTGCAGCGCCCTCGGGGGCGGTAATGATAAAGGCAGAAGACAATTCTGCAAAGGAACATACTTTGAATAACAGGCAATGATCACTGTAATAAGCAGCGACGATGATGTGGGCATTGATGGCCCTACCACGTTCAGAGGTCTTCGGCAAATGATAAAAATAACTGCAACAGTCGCAAAGTAAGACCCACCATAACATGAGAGAGTGTTGGCGTCGAATGTTATGGGGGCCAACGACAGCAGGGAGAAATGGTGTTTCACCCTGTGCCGTCCGAGATCTCTCATTAAAATAGAGAATGAGAATCAAGATACTGTCGCCCTTCTGGAAAAAGTGTGCTGATGTCGACAAAAGGGGGACGCGACTCCCAGAAGCAAAAAAAAAAGGGGCTCCGTGGAATCTACTGAGATGAGGAAGTGGCAGAGGTACATGGACGAAGCCAAGAAGTGGGATGACTCAAGACTGCCCTTGGTTGGAGGATATATAAGAGAAACAGTGGCCGCAACCATGGAACAAGGTCGAGTGTCAGGGGGACGACAAGACCGGTGCTAAGTTGTGCCAGAGGCGGGACAAGGTGAACAAATTCAGAGGGTAGAGGTAACTGACCTGTGGGATACTCTGAAGATATGGACGGTGCCGGCGAGGGTAAATGATAAGTACTGCTCCAATCCAAGGGTGACATGGGTTGCGTGTGGCCAAAAAGAAAGCAAGTCGCCAACGGTGACGACAAAGAATGTAATGACTGAAGGTAAAGGTGTTTGTACAATAAATAATAAATAATAAAT
>ML778327.1:465874-476484 GCA_009831015.1 Picea engelmannii | reverse complement strand
GTGGATGTGGGGGAGCCATGGGTTGTGGAGGACCAGAAAATGGAAAATATGGATTTTGTGGTGGTATCGATCCATAAGGTACATAGGAAGGCTGCGTGCTTTCACTAGTACTATAAGCTGATGTGGAGGGAGTACCACTGGTGTTTGAAGGAGGTTGATGTATGGGGGGTGCCGTCGGTGGTCTACTGATGGGTGGAGGTATAGCAACATGGTATGGCTGTTGATAAGTGGGTGGGGGGTAATAAGAAGTTCCCCCATATGCTGGTGGGTATTGAGGCATTCCATACATTGGTGGTGGTTGGGGTTGTGGACTGTGGTGTGTGGTGGCACCTATTAGTCCATCTGCTGAGTGAGACATCCCAGGTTTGTCTTGGCCAAATGGCGTCAGTTTTGGAAGATCAGGAAGTACTGTGTACAAGTATCCCGACTGTGCGTAAATGAGGTCATATTGTTGAGCCTTGCTAATGGCTTCCTCTTCTGATTGTGGGAAGGTAGAAGCTACATCCTTACCAAGGAGAGCGACAAGTGATCTAAGAAACTAGTCAAGACATTGTTGTTTGGTGGTTTCTGCTTTACACAAACTACGTCGCCTACGCCACTCATGAATGTGGTCAACAATGTGGGTGGCTGAGGTCTGTTTGAAATTGGACAGTAGTTATAGACCATTGTCATGGCGGATGGGTAGTTGGAAAAAGGTCAAGAAGGCTTTGGCTAATGACTCAAAGGTCGTATGAGACCCTGATCTTTCTTCGACATACCATTGGAGTCCCCAGTGGAGTCGCCAGTCTATTCGCGTTCAAATGGTCACCAGGTGAGAAAATAGAGAGCACTTGCATACCCTGTTGGGTTTAGCAGGGCAGAACAGCTGTGGCAGCATAGGGTTAACAGAAATAAAACAAACTACAATCTAATATCAACTGAAAACAAATAAAACTTGTGAAAACAACAAACATCAAACACAGAACACAGGTGTCACCAATGGTTTCAGGCAGGTGTATTGATGAAACCGGAGCACGCTGAAGGAAGAGACCAGAGGTTCCTTCTCCCTCCAATGGAAGGCTCTTCGGGGCCCTCACACAGTTTGCTTTCCTTACAAATGAGAAGAACTGAGCATAGCAGTGAAAGAACTCTCGGTGATGCAGCTGATGGGTTGTTTGTTAAAGGATGAGCCCTTAAACACTCTGAACAGCATAACAGTGCTTAGAATTCCTTGCCAAAACAGTGTATCCTCACGGCTTTTTATAGCATTTTCTCGGGTGGTCACGTAACCTTCTCAAAGTGTGAACAGGGATCCTTTTAGGGTTTATTTAGGTCATTAACCCGCCGATTTTACGGATCCGGCTCTGATTTGAGAGTCAAATCAACTTGGGAGTCGGTCCGTAAGCGGTTGGGAGGCCGACCTATTCAATTAATGCACCGTATTAGCAGATGCGCGGGTTTTTGTGTTGACAGACGCGCGTCGAGCGTGCATGCACGAATAACAGATTTTTGTCTTGCGCATGCGCGCGCGCACCAAACTGCTGTAAAGCGCCCTTCAATTTTTGAATACTTTGTATAGTTTTTGGCCCTTCTGGAGTGCTGTGAAATTAATTCAGTGCCATGAATGACCTCACTGCTGTTTTGATGATGCAGAGTTCTTGTCGCCATGTGCAGACGAAATTTCAGTGATAACAATAAGTAATCTCAATTGTTCACTAGAGGAGGGTCGTCGAAGTCTGATGTTCAGAGTAGCCTTGGATGCCTGAGGTGGAGGCACTATGATGGGGAGACTCTGAGAAGCAATATGGATCATATATCGATGGATAGACAAGAAGTAATATCAACCGTTCATCATAGGAGGGTTTTCATAGGCTTGGAGAGAGGATGTGAGAAATGAGTCTGATGACAAGGGACTTTGAGAAGAGATCTAAGTCATAGATCGACGGGCGAATAAGATGTGGTCTCAGCTGTAGATCTCTGTGGGTCCCACCTGAATATCTAGTGTGAAAATAAGAAGGTGGGGTTAACCGCCTTGCAAGTAGAGACTCCAAAGTAATCAGTTCCATTGATCTCCTATTCCGAGGGCCATCTGATCCGTTGAAGTGTGCATGATCTAAGTATGTATGTCAGAGTGGAATATGAATCTGATGGAGAAGTAATCTAACGACAGTGAAAGACTCCGAGTGAATCTGAGCCATTTATTTTGGTAGCTTGATAGGACAAGAATATTGACGATTAGGATTAATCCCAATTTTGAGATCAACAGTGTAGATTGCCACATAGGCAAAACTATCCATTAGTTTAAAAAAAAAGTCTGGAACCATTTTCTTATTTTGGAAATAAATGGAGAAAATTAGAGCATATTGGGATGAAAATTATGGGTTTTATCCATAAAGAAGAGATCTAAAAAAGTTCCAGAGGGGGTCATTTTCCATTTCTGCTTAGATTTGTCATAAATTGTAAAATAATGGTTTTTAAAGATCTGGGTCTAAATCATTGGAAGAGGTACAGGTTAAGCTAAAATTCATGGATAGAGTCCGTAAAGAAGACAAAAAAATAACCCATGAAGTAACTGAATAAATCCTAAGGGGATTGGAAGGGGGATGCTGAAATAGACCAAAATCCACTATTCTGGACCACTTTTTGGGGATTTTTGATATTTTTAGAGGAGGAAAAGTGACCCCACATCAGAAAATTGAAATTTTTTATTTACTCAACATTTTATACACTCATCAAGACAAACAACTTTGGTGTATTGAAATTTTTCCATAAGTGCACAGATTGAGAGATAATCAATTTTGCTAAAAATTATAAGTTTGGAAAAAGGGGTGAAAAAGGACAAGGTTGCAGATTCCAGATTGCTACAGTTTTTGACTGGAGCATCAAATTGAAAATATAAGAGTTTTTATGAATTCCTTGTAATTATTTTTATGTATGTCTCATATAAAATTTTCTCTAGTTCTTGACATATTTTCTTCTGCAGTTGACTGAAGTTGGCATTTCAATAAAATTACACTAGTGGAGAAAATGCACAAATGGGGTGAAAGTGGATTTTTCAGGAAGCCATAACTTTCAGATCGAACATCAGATTGGGGCATGAGTATAGTCATTGGAGAGATAATATAGAGGATAATAATATAGAATTATTATATTTTGGATAATTGTGATATAAATATTCATGAATTGAACATAAAAAGGACCTGTAGCCTTAACTGACATTTTTTTTTTATAATATGTATAATTCTAACAAAAATGGTTGCTTGTAGATTTGGCAGAATTAAAGGTATAATTAGATAAATTCAAGACTAGTATTGGATATCAAAGTCATGGAATCATGACAGAGCTTGCAGAAGTTGGATGAGACAGTAAGACATACAATGCACATAGTGAAAAGTAGATAAAGAATTGAAGAAGAGTGAATTTTGTTTTAAAATTATTATTCAGCTGCTATAGAGTCTGAATGAATTGAAAGACGCAACAACAAGAATACCCACATAGGAAATGAGACTAGCATGTGAATAATGTCATTCATGGGCATAGAAAGGAAAAGTAAGTCACCATGGCATTGAAGGTAGAGAGGTGTAGATAACTGTAAAGCTTGATGTGAAAGAGAACAAGGAGCTTAAGATGTGATGTTTGAACCGTCTCTATGTGCCAATAACATGAGCGCTTGATAAGTATTTTCCATATATAAATTATCTACCTTGTCTAAAATTACTCAGGTCAAGAAAGCCACCTCTGATATCAGAGTTTAGAATGGAAGCATGATACCAATGCAAAGAAATTGGATATAGAACATGAATTCTCTTTCACTTGAAAAGTGCCATTGAATGAAAATAGACTTCCATTGTGAATGGTATTAAGTGTGAAAGGTATGGTTTCAGAGGGAAATGTTAAACCAAGTAATATAATGGAAAAATAGAAGTAATAGTATTTGATTCAAGAATTTTTTGGTAGTAGAGTGATGGAATGGTTTGAACTACCTCATTCCAAGGTTCTAGAATGTTTCATAAAGTTAAATTTTGGATATGACTGCCTAAGAGAGGCTACTTTAAATAGAATGAATTGGTTGGATTGCATAATGGCCAAGTGGAACTTTGCTGGAAAGTGTTCAAACCAAGAAACAATAGTGCAAATGACCAGAATGGGAGCACACAAGGCAACAGGAATCATAAGAAATTCAAGGACAACTAGCTACAACATAAATAAATAAATAAGTGAACCGAAACATAAATTCACTAGAATGTATGATGCATACAAATAAGTTAGAATGAATATGCATTAGTAGGCATGTGGACAATGAATTCTTGGTGCATATATATGTGCATTTGTGCATATGTACATTTTTTGATATGCATGCTTATGGAATTAGAATAGTTCGTTATTATGCAATAATGATGTTATAACAATTTAGTATGACTAATTATGGATTATGTATTCAGGAAAAATAATATAGCATGGTTAAATATGTGGGTTTTGTAACTAGGTATGACTTCCATCTATGTGAAGACCCATGAAGGTGGCGAGAATGGTGATTAGAAGGATGAAGGAGGAAGCTTGCAAAATTTTACAAATACCAGCTGATCATGTAGCATCAAGTAGGTTGATAACAACCATGAAGGTATGCATTTAGTTTCTTCTGATGCATAAATATTGAAGGTAATGAAGGTAATAATTCCCTCAGTTAAATTTCCAAGATTTAAATTGATATGTAATGGCTAAAGGCATAGAGCATGTAAATGTTGTTGATGCTAGAATGCATTTAGATAAAATTTTAGTTGCATATAGTGTTATGATTGGTTATGGGGTCATAAATAGGTCAAGTAATGAGACATAATCTTTCTACAACAATGAATACCCATAGGGATAGTCATGTGTGATACCATGATATGGTTTGATATGGAAGGGATATAGCGATATGTGAGTCCTCAATGATTTCCCTGTATAGCCTATGTTTGGACTGCAACCTCTTTGTCGACACTGAAGAGCACTTATGTATTATTTTTCCTCGTGTTGTGCATGGGTTGAAGAGGAGGGTATCCAAATAGTCAAGTAGTATTGGGAAGAGTTCAAATGATGTGTTGAGGCGTTGGCCAGACCTTCCAACTCATCATGGTGGAATGCATGACATGGTTATGTGGTATTATGTAGTCAATGCAGGGATGCATTGTGTAGATGTGGCCATGGGTATTGGCACCTTGATTTTGTTATTTTATTGGTAATTATTTGTTACATTATGAGAATCATATGTGTGGTGATGAAAAAACATAATTATGGATAGTTTCATTATATTTAATATGAATACTAGCTGAAAGTGATTGAATTGTTTTTGTTACAATTCTGAGATCATTTTTTGGAGTTGAAGGTGATTGAATTGTCTTTGTATAAGTTTGTAAGCCTTGAAAGAAATTGAGGTTGGCCCAAAATAGAAGATCAATCCATAGAGAAGTTGGTCATTGAAAGAGAAAATCATACCAAGAGAGATTGGCCAGAATAGGAGATCAAGCCATAGGGAAATTGTCCATTTTAGAGAAAATTAGGCCAAGGAAAGATAGGTAGGCCTATTGAGTTAAAATCAGGCCAGGAAAGGTGTTGGGCCCTGGTTATGGATTAAGGAAGACATTGAAGAAAAAGGAAGAGAAAAGATGAAGTAAAAACTGTGCGGAAAGCACAGTGACTGATATTGGGTCGAAGTGGTCAAAGAAGCAGAAAAGAAGGAGTGAAGTAAGGGAAAATGAGTTGTTGAATGAGAAGATCGAGGAGGATGGTTAAGAAAGGAATATGGATCGTTGAAAACTTAGTAAGTGGAAAAATCCACCAACAAATGCTTTGGAGCACCTCGTGAAGAAGACAGAAAGACAAGATGGTGAAGCCCTGAACACGTGGATCAAGTTGACCTAGGGTTTTAGACACCTAGGGTTTTGGATCTAGGGTTTTGACACCTAGATGTTTTTCATGAAATGTATAAATAAATGTCTAGGAGAGTCGAGAGGGTTGGTCAATAATCGGTTCGTCATAGTGGGTTAAGAGAGTGATTATTGTTGATCGCATGAGAGAAGCATTGTGTTGTGAGAATACAATTGTATTGTAAGATCTTCAGCTGGGTGCGAAGATCAACCTTGTAGTTGGGTGCGCAAGGAGGGGAGAGAAGAAGAGAAAGAGAGAGATATATGCAAGCTAAGTGCGCAGATAGAACTATATGTTTTCATCTAATATATCAAGAAACACAGTTCTGTGGATGTATCCCTAAGGAGAGGGTGAAACATGCATATCTTGTTGTTATGTGTGATCGATGTTGTGTTATTTTCCCTCTGTTATATTTTTGATGCATTGTTGTGATAGATATGAGATATAACTTGCGAAGTAGGTTTAAGTGAGATAAATAATAGATAGATCTTTGTGTGTTGTTGTCTTGGTTCCACTTTTCATTTCCTCTGGTTGTAGACACCTGTGTCCTGCAACCCCCTATTGCTACTTTGGGTGAGACTGCATCTGCTTCGCAGGTGTTGTCGAAAGGGCCAGTAGTTAGGGCTTGTTGGTGCACTGTTGGAGTTGAACCCTAGGTCCGACCCTGTGCCAAAAAATGGTTCTGTTGCCGGGATCGGGATCTTCTTGAGGGAATGCCAAGGTGGTTTCCATGAAAGACATAGATTCATAAGTGGATAGAAGAAAAAGAAAAGGACTTCGCTGAAGCTCATAACAAGAACCCTAGAATTAATATAGAGGATTGGTTGGGAACGTATATCTTTACTGATATACACAAGATTTTCTTTGGAGGAATTCATAAGGTTCTATACGAGTGGTTAGCCAAATTAGCTGATACCCAGTTCGAAATCAGATCTAGAGCACTTGTGGTTTGGACGTCGACGCTGATCAAGAAGTTCATGAGAGTTGATAACATCATGTCAAGAGCAGTAGATATCTGGTTTGATAGCACCATTGGAGGGTACATTACCAAGTTTTATATCGACAGAGTGGAGTCATATAACCAAGCAAAGAGATATTTATTTAAGGGACCTAGAGGAAAATTTTTACACTTTTTGAAGTTGAAGATCAAGATGCTATTGCATGAGAAGAACATCTTGAAGATACAGTAGTTGGTATGATTGAAAATATAATGTTCAAGAACTCAGACAATGACAACAACACAGAGAGGTAGTGAGAGAACCTTCAGAGAGGTTCCTCTAGTAAATATATTTGAGTAGATCCACAAACCACTGGCACAGGACGAAGGGTTCTATAGTGGATAAGAAGAAGAGTTATTGAACGAGGAACATTTAGAGTTCTCTAGGGAAAAGGAAGAAAAGGCTAAAGAACTTCGCCGATAAGAATCAAAAACTTCAGGAACTACGTCGACTATCGAAGTAGGTACTATTACTCCTCCTGTTATTTTAGCAGCGTTAAGTAACCAGAGTATCCAGAGTTATCAGAGCACTCAGAGCACTGTTACCATTAGTTCAACACATACTCAGTCAAGAAAACTAGGAAGATTTATGGTAGATGAAATGAGGCTACCTATCTTTAGAGGAGATGGATCTGAAGATCCTAATCAACACTGGTTTTTATGTGAAGCTGTATGGAGCATCAAGCAAGTCAGTGACAAAGAAGTTAAGAGAGCTCAGTTTAGTACTATCTTGAGAGACCGCGCACTGAGCTGGTACATGAAGTTTGTTAAAGGAGTTGCACAACCTAAACTGCTAAATGATATCAAGACTGCATTGAGTGCAGAATTCAAGAAACCCAAGTCAGAGTCACAGTGCATTACATAACTGAAGGAAATCAAGAAGAGAGTAGCTGAACTTGTTTGGGAGTTTGATCAAAGGTTTAATACCTTGACAGGCCGTTTGAGTTTTCAGATCCGAGATGAGAAAAAAAAGGAATGGTTCATTTCTTCCCTCCTACCACACATCAGAGTTCCTCTGATGCAATATAAGGTTGCTTCACAGGATGAGGCATTGGAGATCGCCATGACCATGAATCTAGAATCAACCCCTTTGGGAGAATCCAGCTCAAGTATGAGTCAAATTTTGAGTCAACTAACTAGCTTATCTCTGTAGGTCGAAGATATGAAGAAATACAAGGGAAAAGCTAAAAGAGAAGACATATGGTGTATCAGATGAAAATCAAAGGGCTATGATAAGGAGCAATTCCCCTTGTTCAATGAGTACTTGGCCTCTAGAGCTCTGAGCCCTTTAAATCAGGTTACTCTACCCTGGTGCGAGGTATGTAGAAATATACATTGCCCTGGTGAATTCTATTACATGCAAAAATATGTCTAGACACCTACCAATATTTACTGCACATTTTGTAAGTTTGTGGGCCATGATGAGAAGGATTGTAGGGCTTATGACCTCTTACATGAAAGGTCAAGAGATACATATAGAATTCAAGGAGAGATGCAACAGGAGGGGAATGCTACCCAATTCAATTCTCCAGGAAGAGGAAACTTCAACCCTTGTGGTGGATTCAGGGGAAGAGGACGAGGAGGAGGCATGGGTCGAGGTCGAGTTCAGATCATTTGTTATAACTGCGTGCATCCAGGACACTTGGCAAGGGATTGTCAGAACCCTTGTACCACTTGCAACTATTGCAACTCATTTGAACATGTCATTGAAGATTGTCCTATGTTGTTAGCTAAACTTCATGAGAGAAGAGGAGGAAACCAACAAGTATAACTAATCTTAGCAACACCTCATGGGGAGGATCCCAGAGTAGTTTTTATCACTAGAGGAGGCACTGTTATAGGAGAAGACAAGGTGACTCCAGGGAAGACTACATAAGAATGAAGGGTCAGAAGAGTTGTAGAGAAGACACAAGTGTTTGATCCAAGAAAGGAAAAGTAGACGTTTGAAGAGGCAAGAAGAGAATTTGGAAGATACTAGGATTCTTCATCAAAGGAACAACCAGAAGTGAGAGAATGTGGGATTCCTCTAGCATTCGATCAGTATGAATCACCTAGAGAAGGAAAAGAGGTAAGCAAGCTTGTCAGTTTCTTGTATATGTTCGTTGATTTGATTAAGGATGACATCGTTGTGAAATAACTACAAAATTTGATCAGACAATATGAGGCAGGATAGATCCTCTGTCGAATAAATAAGTACATCAAGTATCCAGAAAGAGAAGGAAAAACAAGGAACTACACCATAATTCTTAGATTGGGGACTACAACATAGATTATGTGGTCCTCGACTTGGGATTAGAAGTCAATGCTATGACGAAGCAGACCTGGGCACTGATGGGAAAACCTAAGTTGATTTACTCCCCTATCAGGCTCAGGATGGATAATCAACAATCAATAATCCCCTTTGGAAGACTAGAGCATGTCCCTATGGACCTCGACAGGGTGAGGACATTTGCAGACTTCAAAGTGATTGAGATAGTTGATGATAGTTGTCCTTATCCTGCGCTGCTAGGAATTGATTGGGATTTCAACAATTCCATAGTTGTTGACTTAAATAAAATAAGAAGGACATTTGAAGGTGATGGCCTTAGGGTCATTTCACTTCTTGATCTTGATGAAGGTCGTAGATACACATAACCCATCAGCGAAGAAGACCATGCTTATGAACTAGAGAATATTTATAAATTGACAACAAGGCAACAATATTACATTAATCCTACAACAGATGGAAACTTAAGCTGGCGAAGTGACAACACATCATCATCAGATTCAGAAGTAAGTAATCTACCCACATTTGATGGTTTAAATAATTTAGAAACTTTCTTATTGGAATTTGAAGAAATTGTACTAGCACAACATCGACCGTTGGCACTGGATGAAGCCTTGAAAGAAACACCAACAAGATGGTGGGGAACACAAAATAAGAAAATCATGGACTAGGTGCAATGTCACAATTTAGTGAAAATGCGCTTTTCAGATCAAGTTGAAAGGTGAAAAGTTCGATACACAGGTCAAATCTATCCAAAGAACCATGTGCGAAGTTGTGAGGAGGTCTGGAGCAGCATTCCACAGGAACAATGGGTACATGAATTCATTAACACTTTGGACATAACACCTATCTATAAGTTTTAAACCTGTGAAGTAAAGCAATGCATATATATATTCTTAAGCAATACAGAAATTAATCAATGGCTCATACACAGAATACACAGAGATCTTTACCGGAAACCCTCAACCGGGAAAACCTTTCTTTTTCATTATATCGAATTTCACCATTCACCATACAATATATACAATGTTTTTAGGTATTCCGTATATACCAAAACCCTAACCCCTTAATCCGGGATTAATTTACAAATCAGCTAAAAATAGCAAAATCCGCTAAAAATAGCAAAAACCGCCCCAAAAACGCAGTTATCTGGCGCACCCACACACACACACATGCAAAGAATATAACACATACCCAACATTCTCCCACTTGTTGTTTTCTTTGCATCTAGGGGTCCAGGGTATTATATAGTCAACAATCCAGGGCAACAATGCCCATTGTTACTCTACACCAAGAGAACTTTTCTGTGCTCACAGATTTTGTCAATGAATCTGCAACATTCTTCAAAGTGTCAACCTTTTCCAACAACACCTTCTTTTCCTCAACCATGTCTCTCACAAAGTGATACTAAACATCAATATGCTTTGTCTTCGAATGATAAGCTGGGTTCTTTGCCAGGAA
>ML778327.1:421656-461901 GCA_009831015.1 Picea engelmannii | reverse complement strand
ATTGAACTTCTCTATCTCGATTCTAGATGAGCTCGCCATTCCTCTTACTTTCCTCTGCAAAAGCTCCCACTGAACCCAGGTTTATCACAGACCCAAGATAAACTTGATCTATCAAGACCGAGCCAAACCCTCAACAACAAAGGTGTCCCTCTGAAGCCAAAAACCTGGCTCTGATACCACATGTAAGTTTTAAACCTGCGAAGTAAAGCAATGCATATATATATTCTTAAGCAATACAGAAATTAATCAATGGCTCATACACAGAATACACAGATATCTTTACCGGAAACCCTCAACCGGGAAAACCTTTCTTTTTCATTATATCGAATTTCACCATTCACCATACAATATATACAATGTTTTTAGGTATTCTGTAGATACCAAAACCCTAACCCCTTAATCGTCAGACGCAGTTATCTGGCGCACCCACACACACACACATGCAAAGAATATAACACATACCCAACACTATCAATTTTTACCTTCAAGCATAACTGCACCTCACCACTTCAGATTGGTACAGTATGACTCAGATCTTTGTAGCTACATTTTTATTTGAAATTCAGTACCCCACAGTAGATCAGGATTTACAGGTTGTAAGACATAAAGTATTTGAGGAGGCACCTAACCTCCCTTTGGAGAAAGAAGAGGATGAATGGACTACACCTCTTCAGAAATTGCAAGGCTGTTACAATATCAATGTTGATGAAGACGATGATCCTAGGAATGTGAAAACCATAGAAATTGAAGGACAGAGAGACATAGAAGGACCAGGGGTTGAACTACCTTTCATTGGACAACCAATCAAAATCAATAAAGTTAATATTGGGACAGAGCAAGCACCTAAGCTTGCAAACGTTGAAGATTATTGGGATGATGCCACTATTGATAAGATCACAAAATTACTACATGAATATCAGGACTTGTTTCCAACCAAGTTCACAGACATGAAGGAAATTAAAGGGCCCATGGGAGAAATGAAGATCCCCTTGAAACCATATGCAAGGCCAGTCATGCAAAGACCCTACAGACTGAATCCAAAATATAATCAGAAAGTCAAGATTGAATTAGACAGAATGTTGGAAGCAAGAATGATAGAACTTGTTGAAGAATCAGAATGGATTAGCCCTATGGTGGTCCAGGATAAGAAGACAAGAGAGATCAAAATCTGTGTATATTTAAGGAAGCTGAATGATGCATTCTTACATGATCCATTCCCTACACCGTTTGCTGATGAAGTGTTAGATAATGTGGGAAGAAAGGAAGTTTACTCCTTCAAAGATGGATTTTGAGGTTATCACCAGATCATGATTGCTAAGGAAGATCTCCATAAGACCACATTTGAAACATAATGGGGTTGTTTCTAGTACAAAGTGATGCCTTTCGAATTGAATAATGAACCAACCATCTTCTCTAGGGTGATGGTCGAAGCGTTCAAGGAATTTTCACATAAATTTTTGGAATCATATTTTGATGATTGGACTGTTTTTAGCTGATTGAAAAATCATATTGAATGTTTAAGACTAATGTTGGATAAGTGGAGGCAATTTTAGATGGCCTTGAACCTAAGGAAGTGTATCCTCTTTTCACCCTTTGGAGTGTTGCTAGGCCATATTGTGTGTAAGCAAGGGTTGCTGGTAGATCCTTCCAAGATTTCCATCATTGTTGATCTACCTTCTCCCACTTTGGTTAGACAGCTGCGCACTGATTTGGGACATAATGGATACTACATAAAGTTCATCAAGGGCTATGCACAGATAACAACACCCATGGAAAATATTTTAAAGAAATATTGTCAGTTCCAATGGTCAGAGGAATGCCAACAGAGCTTCGACACCCTAAAATGGAAAATGGTCACTGCACATATCTTGGTGTTCCTAGACTGGATTAAGGAATTCCATGTGCATATTGATGCTTGATCTATTTCATTAGGAGCAATTTTAGCACAACTAGGAGTAAGAGATATTGACCACCCATTAGCCTTTGCTAGCAGGAGTCTCTCTACAACTGAGATAAATTACACTACCACCTAAAGAGAAGGTTTAGCCATGGTGTACGTGATGCAGAAGTTTTGACACTACTTGTTGGGAGAACATTTTAAGATGTTCACTGATCACTCTTTGCTGAAGTACCTAGTCAACAAGATAGTGTTGGGGGGAAGAATATGCAGATGGCTACTTCTATTCCAAGAATATGATTTTGAGATTGTGGTCAAGCCAGAGAGAGTGAATAAGGGGCCTGACCACTTGTCTAGGTTAGAACATGGAGAGGAACCTACTAGTTTGGATGATACAATACCATATGCACAGTTGATGGACATCAAAAAGGTTAATGATCACTTCATTGAGATAGTCTAGTTCCTATCAACAAGAATGACACCTTGTGAATATAAAGTCATTTAAAAAAAACAACTGGTAGTTCGTGTTGCATATTTTTCACTTATAGCTGGACAACTATATAAAATGGGACCTGATGAGATCTTGAGGATATGTTTTATGGATGCAGAAAGACCACTGATTTTGGTAGAAGCACATGAAGGCATCGTAGGAGGAAACTATGTAGGGAAAGAAACAATGCAAAAGGTTCTTAGAGCTGGCCTCTGGTGGTCCACTTTACACAAAGATGCTAAGGAATAATACAGAGCATGCGATGTATGCCAAAGAGATGGGAAACCTTCCTAAAGAGATGATATTCCTTTAGCACCTCAGCTGACCTTATAGGCATTTGAGAAATGGGCAATTGATTTTGTGGGACCTATAAACCCACCAGGAAAGTGCACAAGAGATCGATACATCATCAATGCGACATAGTATTTGACCAGATGGGCAGAAGCAAGAGAAGTTAAGGACTGTAGTGAAACTATAGCTGTGCAGTTCATATTTGATGATATCGTAACCCGATTTGGATGCCCAAAGATCCTTATGAGCGATCAAGGTACTCATTTTATTAATAAGACTATTGAAGCCATGACTCAGGAGTTTGTAGTTCATCATTAGAAGAACACACCTAACCACCCACAACCAAATGACACAGTCGAATATTTCAATAATATCTTGGAGACAACGCTGATGAAGATTTGCAGTGTAAACATGGATGATTGGGATTTGAGAGTACCAACATTGTTATGGGCTTATAGAACCACTTTCAAGAAGCTGACAATGAAGATTCCATTTAAGTTGGTTTATGGTCTAGAAGTAGTGGTCCATATGGAATATTTAGTTCCTAGTCTAAGAATTGAAACATTCACAGATATGGATGACACTGGCGCTATTAGGCTTGCGCAGTTGGTAGAACTAGAAGAAGACAGGTTTATTGTAGGATTTCATCAACAGGTATAGAAGGAACGAGAAAATGATTACCATGATAGACATTTCAAGAAGAAATAATTTAAGCAAGGAGATCTGGTATTGGTATATGACAACAAGTTCATGAAGCATCCAGGGAAGTTTAGGACACATTGGCCGGGGCCATATGAGGTTGCCTATGTTACAAAATGTTGAGCTATGTAGTTAAAGACTCTGAATGGAGAATGAAAATAAGGTTTGGTAAATGGGAGCCAGTTGAAATTGTACTATGGCAACCATTTTCCCCACAACTCTCAGTAAAAGAATAAGAAGAAGGGTCTAGGTACTAGGTGTAGCTGAAACTAGGTACCAGACATAGAAAAGACAGTCTGCACACTGCGGGGAGGGATTGAGTAGGAATCATTGGTTGCTCCGTGCAGTCTGAAGTCGAAGTAAAATGAAAGGTCCAGTCTTGCTGTCACTCGGGACGAGTCATAGGTGAGTGTTGGGGGATTGTTGGGCCTTGGTTATGGATTAAGGAAGACATTGAAGAAAAAGGAAGAGAAAAGATGAAGTACGAACTGTGCAGAAAGCAAAGTGACTTATATTGGGTCAAAGTGGTCAAAGAAGCATAAAATAAGGAGTGAAGTAAGGGAAAACGAGTCATTGAACGAGAAGATTGAGGCGGAAAGATAAGAAAGGAAGATAGATCGTGGACAAATCAACAAGCGGAAAAAGCCACCAACGGATGCTTTGGAGCACCTCACAAAGAAGACAGAAAGACAGGCTAGAGAAGCCCTAAAAACATGGGTCAAGTTGACCTAGGGTTTTAGACACCTAGGGTTCTAGATCTAGGGTTTTGACACCTAGACATTTGTCATGAAATGTATAAATAAAGGTCTAGGAGAATCGAGAGGGTTGGTCTATAATTGGTTTGTCATTGTAGGTTAAGAGAGTGATTATTGTTGATCGCATGAGAGAAGCATTGTGTTGTGAGAATACAATTGTATTGTAAGATCTTCCACTGGGTGCGAAGATCAACCTTGCAGTTGGGTGCGCAAGGAGGGGAGAGAAGAAGAGAAAGAGAGATAGATATGCATGCTAAGTGCGTAGATAGAATTGTATGTTTTCATCTAATATATCAAGAAACACAGTTATGTAGACGTAGCCCTAGGGAGAGGGTGAACCATGTATATCTTGTTGTTATGTGTGATTGATGCTGTGTTATTTTCCCTCTATTATATTGTTGATGCATTGCTGTGATAGATCTGAGATATTACTTGCGAAGTAGGTTTAAGTGAGATAAAGAATAGACATATCTCTATGTGTTGTTGTCTTGGTTACACTTTGCATTTCCTCTAGTTGTAGACACCTGTGTCCTGCAACCCCCTCTTGCTACTTCGGGTGAGACTGCATCTACTCGGTAGGTGTTGCCGAAAGGGCTAGTAGTTAGGGATTGTTGTTGTGCTGTTAGAGTTGAACCCTGGGTCTGCTCCTGTGCCAACAAAAGGTATTACAATCCTTATGTAAATATATGTACAATGTATGTATGATTAATGAAATGAATACTTTATTTCGAGTATCATTGAGGAAGTTTCTGTGTGTTGAGAAGCTTTGTTGTCTGGAATATTATGTCTCTATGAAAATAGTCATATATATATATTGGTATAATTGTGAATTTGCAGGTGGATAGTCATTGCGATCATTGAAGGGAGAAGAAGAAGATACATGTGTCGTTGATCAAAATTCGAGTTAGGATCTAACCGTCATTCCTTGGAGAGTTTATGACCACTATATCAGGATCCAGATTGAGTGCACGTCATTAGATTTACATTCAAAAGGTTATAACAAACCCCAGCCATTCACTCCCTCTATGATTAAGACCCAACCATTGGATCATGTACAAGGACCAGAATAAACCTCCATTGTTCGCTCTGTGATTGGTTAAGTCATAGTCGTGGGATCATAAGTGAGGTCCATGAATCATATCCATCATTGATCATGATTAGAGAGGAGGAGATCTAAGCCAGAGATCTATTTCACATCATGAACAAACAAAATGGTTAGTTCCTAGTTGAGATGCAAAATGATCCCAACCATTGAGGGCATTGAGATGTGTCAACCGATTATTTATTTCAACCCCCCTAAGCATGGATATTTGAGCCCATAACTCAACCCCCCCCAAAATACATTTAATTCTAAGGAGAAGGATTCGATCCATATTGTGATCAAATAGTTTAAGGAGAAAAATAGAGAGTGAGTTTGATAAGGTGGAATTTAATGAGGGCCGAAGTAAAGTGAGTTGGTATATACGTGACCGAAAATTGAAAGAGATCCTTGGAAACCCCTAAGAGGTTTTGATCATCAGCCTAAAATAATTAGGTTTCCATAAATGTGGGTTGTTGGCCATTAAGGTAATCATTTTGGTATCAAAGAAAGTTAATTTACTTGTTTAAGGATGGGAAGAGATTGTTAATACTTTGTTGAAGAAATTATTTTCTTAGTTGAATATTGCAGGGATCTAGTACAAAAGTAACTACAAACATTATTGCAGATGTAGCAGAGAAATTGAGGTGATGCAAATCTACAATAGAATATTGGAATGTTTAGAGAAGGTGGGTTGATACAGAGGAGTCAAGTGCAATTGGTGCAGAGACACAGTACATAGAAAATATCTTACTTTGAGAGGAGATCATATAGGGAGATGCAAAATAATATTGCAGACAAAGATATTGTATAGAGGAATACACAAAGGAGCTCAAATTTTTTAAATCTGAAGGAACAGGGAAGCTCAGATTCAGTTAAATATGACAGGATAGAGAATTTAAATTGATTCAAGGGAATGAATCAAAGAGGGGTCAAGATTAGTAAGACATCTTGAAGGAAGATTGTATATGTTTTAAAATAACTCTAGATATTTGGTAGTAGCCATGATATCTAGGACAACTATAGCAAAGAACCATTGATGTTATTGAATGCAAGAGGAGATCATGTGAGGTCTTGAAAAGAGGAAGCAGTGGCAAAGGAACCTGATAATTCCAACTGAAGATTGGAACAACAAAGAACAAGTGAGTTTTCTTAAAGGAAATTTGAAACTACAGATCCTAGAGTAGCAGAGTTGCTCAAGAGGTTCTAGGAGAGAGAACCATAGGTACCAAGAGGTCAAGCTCAAAGGAGATAACTTGATGAGGTATGGTGCAGTAGGTATGGAGACTTGCTGACAGAAGAGGCTTGAATGTAGTCCATAGGTGAACAAGGTGAAGTTCACAAAGGAAACGGAGACACTGAGTACTGATGGTCATTGCATAGGTTCATAGGGAATCCATGGTAGAAAAAGGAAAGATTCCAAAGTAGATGTCATAAGGAAGAGGATGATTCAAGATGATCTTGACAAATAAATGACCGAGTTAAAGATCCAACTCAGTTACATGGAATAATTTCTATAGAAGAAGATGAAATATAACCAAAGAATAGGATGGGACGTAACGAGGGTCAAAATGACGAGTAGTGTAGTTATTTAAAGAGAAGATGAGGAAAGAATTGGAGGAATTGAAGCATAGGTTAAATGATTTGATGCAGAAGGAGAAACTCAAAGGAGTTGAGTTTAGATTCAGTCCATTGACAGAAGGAGGAGTTCACTATTGTGAGCCAGAGAAGGGATATATCCTTGGAGAGGATAATGAAGAGGATGAGAGACTTGCAGGAAGTTTCATGATCTCTTTGGCGAGTTCAGATCAACATATGGACATGCTGACAGAGAAATCAAATGAGGATAAAATGCCTAATGTTTTTGAAACTGACATTTTGTGTATGATTGCAGGTGTAGCAATTAATGAATCACTTGAAGTTGTCAACATTAAGAAGGATGAAAAAGAGATGTATAAAAACATTTCAAGCATCAAAATTACATTCTGATGGGGGATGAGGAAATAGTTTCTCATGAAGACATCCAAGAAGGAGGAATATATACAAATTTTTCTAATGGGATTGTTCACAGATAGTTAGAAGAACTTATTGTTGGAGAGAACACATAAGAATTGGATTATGAAGATAGCGAAAGGGAATATGAATATAAGAATTCTTATGTAATACTTTCAAAGTCGGATAAAGAGGTAGAGCTACTGGAAATATTGTTGATAGAACCCGAGTCAGAAAGGGAAAGTAAAACCAAAGAGGAAACATGTTCATATGTGCCTAGCAGTGAAGGAGAGGTGCTTATTGCATCTAAGGAGGTAAAAGTAAATTTAAAATTTCAATTTAATTTGGAAATTGCAGGTCTAGTAGAGGAAAATGAACATGATATGGAAGTATCCTCAAGACTATTTCCTAAGGATAAAATTAAACCTCCATTGATGAATTTTGAGGATGAATTGAAATTATTAGAGGAATGGATGACTAAGGATGCAGGAAAAGAATACTACAAAAGGTTTGAAGACTCAGTTAAAACTAATTTTAAAGAGAAAATGGAGATGTCAATCAACAGTGGCATAATTGGAGATAATAAGCAACAACTAGTGGACAACAACAACGACAAAATTCAACAAAGGGAACACCAACAGGTTTTAAGCAAAGAGATGTACCAGGCAAAGGATAGACTATACATTGAGATTGAGTTAATACGGATGTTGATGGTGAAGATGTCTCAGAGAAGACATTCATATGAAAGGAGGATCTACATTAGCAGAGAAAGTGGAAGCAAGAAAGTAGCAAGAAAAAAGTGACAAGGGAAGATTTCCAAAGAAACGCTAGTGGGGAATTATGGCATAAGATGTGGAAGCCAGGAGAGTTGCAGTCAACAACAACAAGGCATCAAGACAACAATGAAGCAAGTGGAGAGCTTCAACATAACATTTGGGACCCTGGAGGACACTAGAAGAATGAAGCAGTTGAAGGAACTCATGATCAGGACATCATGAACAATTTGATTAGATTTGACCTAGGGGGTGTTTCATTTTCCTAGTGAGTTGGTTCCCTAAATGAATTTTATTGTAATTTCCTAAGTTTTATAGGAGATATAGAATGTATGAGTGGATTGTATTGTAATCATATCTTCTTCTAATAATATATATCGTGAGTTGAGAGGAGTTGATATTTCTAGAGTATGTTAGATCTCATGAAGATTGAGAATCCTAAGATAGGGGTTGAATGAGTTATTTGTGGATATGAGAGGATCCTTAGGAAACTGTTGAGTGATTTGAGGATCCTAAGGAAACTGTTGAGTGATTTGAGGATCCTAGAGTTAAGGATTCTTAAAGGATCTTGTGGATCTGAGAGGATCCTTAGGGTTTTGTTGAGAGTAATTTGTATCTAAAGTTGATTATAGTTTCAAAAGTCTTTGTATAAGTTTGTAAGACTTGAAATCATTCAGGGTTGACCTAGAATAATAGATCAAGCCCAAGATAAGTTGTTCAGTGAAAGATAAAATCAAACCAATAGATATTTTCTAGAATAGGATATCATTCCATAGGGAAATTGGCCATTTTAGAGAGAATTAGGCCAAGGAAATATAGGTAGGCCTATTGATTTAAAATCAGGCCAGGAAAGGCATTAGAATCCTTATGTAAATCTATGTACAATGTATGTATGATTAATGAAAGGAATACTTTGTTTCGAGTATCATTGAGGAAGTTTCTGTGTGTTGAGAAGATCTGTTGTCTGGAATATTATGTCTCTGTGAAAATAGGAGTTGGAATCCTATATATATATATATATATATATATATTGGTACAATTGTGAATTTGTAGGTTCAGAGAAGAATAAAATCTCTGAAAATTGTTATCGGTGTGATCATCGATCACTGTAAAGGATCGATGATCCTAATTATCTTATAGGTGGATAGTCATTGTGATCATTGAAGGGAGCAAAAGAAGCTACAAGAGACATTGATCACAATTTGAGTTAGGATCTAACCGTCATTTCTTGGAGAGTTTATGATTGCTAAATCGATATTGAGATCAAGTGCACACCATCAAATTTACATTCAACAGGTTAGAACAAACCCCAACTGTTCACTCCCTTTGCAATTAAGACCCAACCGTTGGATCATGTACAAGGTCCATAATAAACCTCTATTGTTTGCTCAGTGATTGGTTAAGTCATAGTCGTGGGATCATAAGTGAGGGCCATAAATCATATCCACTGTTGATCATGATTGAAGAGGAGGAGATCTAAGGTAGAGATCTATTTTGCATCGTGAACTAACACACTGGTTAATTCCTAGTCGGGATGCGAAATGATCCCAACCATTATTACAAGGAAACTATCTCTATGGATAGGGTAAACCACAACATACATAAATGAATGCAGAAATCAACTATATTCTCAAGTATGCTATATAAATGAATATGCTAGCAAGACAAGATAAAAGTCCTACCTCGTCCAGATGTTCGATGAAGTCCACCATTGAGCACTTGACCCAAAGAAATATACCCGCAACTAGTCCTAAACAACCAAGAAAAGCAAGCATATGGTGATAATATATGATGTTAGCACATTCAATAACATAATCCATTAACATACATAAAAAATATGCCCATGGAATAATAATTAAAATATTTGCAAGATATCAATTGGATGGGAAAATAGTATTTCTATTAATATATGATCAACATAAGTGAAAATTTTACAGACTTCTGTGTCGGCACGGTTTGGAACCGAGAAACTAAGATCCTTCCAGCTGGGCCTCCACCACTTCAATCCTCCACCAAAGGCAAGATCACAGAGGAGAGACAATGAAGTTCTCAATCAATAAGGGAAGAGCTTGGGGGTTGAACACTATGTTCAGACTTAAAGAACAAAGGGATGCATACTCAATATGAATTGAATAATTTATCTAGAGAAAATTTTCTCTCAAAGTTGAATTCTTTCTCCTCCTTTCCATAGCTCGAAATTGGCCCATTTATAGCCTTCAGATGGAACTGAAGGGCCGAGTCAAAACATTTCCAGTATATGGAAGGCCAAGGATCATTGATCTCTTATTGTGACATGGAAACCCGACACCATTTTTCATTTTTGGGAACAAATAATAATGTACCCGGGTTGTAGTGGTGCATCCTGCGTATATGCATGCTATATAGTATTCAAGGTGCATACATGTGGATAAAATGTATTTTTTTTCTCTGTGTTTTGCAAAAAGGGATGAAAAGTATGCACAGGGAAATGGAAAAATGCCTTCTGTCCAAGATTGCATAGGGTGAGGAAAATATTGCTATAACATATGCCCCCAATGTGTGAGGTTAGAGGAATATCAGAGATTGACGAAATACATTATAAAAACCTATAAGTGGAGTGATGGGGAACCGACTGGAAGAACTAGTTTCTCATTAAATTCTGCACTGAATTTGCATACATGGCTTCCAACTTGAATTACACTGTAGATCCATGTGAAAATATACCAAAAAACTGTCCATGACCATGAATAGGAAAATGCAAATGCAGTTACATGCCAAGGGCTGTCATAGTCACGAACAAGGCTGAGTAGAACCAGTCTCAAAATAAATATGAGGATATATGTATACAATGGAGTACAATCTGATCTCCCATGATCACTAAAGTCATATAGGTACTGGTCCAATGAAAAGGAAGCAACAACTCAGAAAAGCAGCATCCACATACTGATGTCTTCAAGTCTTTTACACAATCCACCAAAGGTGAAAGTATACATCATGTGAATAAAGGAGTTGAGGTTGAACACAATGAGACATCGTTTGATTACCGGTCATTGAGGTATATCATTAACAAACACGAGACAACCTACCGATAATGAAAGTAGGTATCAAGGAACTAAGTACATTCTTACAATTGTGAATAAAGGAGTCGGTGTCAAACAATTGAAGAATCGATCGATAAGGAGACATTGTTGTATTCCCAATTGTCAATGGTGAGAGAACCTGCCACTAATGACTGCAAGCCTCAAGGTACTCATAAGACTCTAGGTCTCATTTCAAGAATAGATGAGCTGAAGTTGATGGAAGGAGATCCGCTGAAATGAGAGAATTAAGGAATCTCTCATTATTCAGTATGAGGTACAAAGAAGGAGCTTCATGATTTGGAGGAAATCAGATGAAGAACGTGTTCATGAACCAACGAACTTGTGCGTATTTTTCATGTGCCAAGTGCAAGCGGTACACGAAAAATACCCTTTGAATAACAACCAATGAGGAAAATTGCTGACAAAGGCGAGGAAACCACCAATAAGGCTAATGGAATCCAAGACAGTGCATGAATCCCAATGTGTGAATAAATGTCTTGCCGTCGAAGAGAAGGGAAACCACCCAGTCAATGACCAATGATGAGATGTCGACTGTTGGGTTCAAGGTTATCTACCAATGATGAAAGTAGGACCATGGTGTGTGATAGGACTACAATATCATGTGATTCTGAGACAAACTAAGGGTATGGGTGACATGCAAAGTCAAGAGTTCTGAGGAATGGCCAACACAGGTTGATAGAATTCCTTTGAACAAGAGCATGAGACATATGGAAGAATCTGACATCATAGACTCAATGATGAAACGATGGTATGCAGGAGGCATCATTGAAATTCTCCATAGGGACTGGAAGAGTAACCAGTTGTTAGAGAAAACTCTCTATAACGAGCTCAACTTCCTAAGGCCATGATAAACCCAAAATTATGATGAAAAATGGACTCAATAACTTTGTTCTATGTTAAAAGGAAACATGACTGTTTCCAATATAAGATAATACTCCTTTCTCGCCCATCTTTTTTTTTTTTTTTTCATAGACAAATGAATGTTATGATACAAAGGAGGAAATGAGTGTCGCAAGTAAGAAAAACTAGTTCCAGCAGTGGAACATACCTATGCTCAATGCAAGGGGATGCATGCGGGAGATGGACACTCGTGGGAATGTTCCCTCCTGGGTATAGGGTGTAAAATTGGGAAGGATATAAATGAGGTTCTGTTTGGTTGAGGATGCAAAACTGCTGAGGCAAATGGTTTATAACACAAAGAGAGAACCAACTATAGGCTCAATAATGCAAGCAAGGGCATGAGATGCAATCACAACTTAACACCAAAAAATGTTGAAAAAGGGATAAACTTGTACCAAAATAGACGTCCTTTCAAATCCAATTTACGAGTGTGAAAGAGACAAGTTCAGTCGACAATATTTTCATTTTTTGAAAATGAGTCTGAAAAGAGATTAACTAGGACTCACGAACTTTCAAGTCCAAATTAACGAGTGTGAAAGGGACAAATTCACTCGGTAATATTTTCTGTTTTTAGGCGAGTTGGAAAAGAGCTTAAATCAGATTCGTTTGGGGTTTTCTAGGTGACAAGTCACGGGGGAGGCCAAGGCTCCCATGATGGACTTTTGTGGAATGTCAGTATCTTACAAATAGCTTACATAAGCTTGGTAAAACCCAAAGCTCTCCAAGTTGAGGTGGATAAAGTGACAACGAAGGTTATTGACTCAGTGATATATTAGATAATTTCTCTTACTGGAAAGGACATAGGCGAGAGCATTGGGTACCCCACATGACCATCCCAATCAAAGGGAACCTCTTCAGGACTTGGAGGAAGATTACTCGGGGAGAGTAAAACTCTCTTTAGTTCAGAAGGAGCATTATCAGGGATGCTGACAACATGGTTGAAGGATGCATCACCCTCCAAAAGGAGAGTTGGATTAATCATAGATTGCAATGGTATGACCACTTATTCAACCATTGGTTGAAGAGGACATGTGATAATAGGGATATGGGACACATCACCCTCGACAACGGGGGTATGGTCAAGAGAGGATTGCAGTGGTGTTAATTCTGTGTCAATCAAAGGAGAAACAGGGTGTGGGGAAACCATAGACACTTCAGAACCCAAAGGGCCCTTGGGTGAGAACCACACTTATGGTATCCCAATAGTAGCTGGACATAAATGAGTAAGGTGATATCCTTCACAAGTCCTGCAAAGGAATTTAGGATTATGTCTAAGACGTCTAGGCTTCTCGATGCCTCCAGTGTCATTCACAACAGCTAGTGACATGCTCTCAATGTGATTGGAAAAGGATAGAGAGTCATCTCCCACATGATGTACATAGGTTGGAGGTGTGACATCGATATGATTCGTGGCGACTAGAGTGATTCCCCCAACATGACTAGCAGCGGATCAGTGCGGGTCGTCAACATGACTTAAAAAGGTCATCTACCCATTTGCAAAATGACTATCAAAGGTTGGTAATGGAGCTCCAATATGAATGGCAGTGATTGGACTAGCGGCGGGTTGTGGCATTTAATACCAAGGTCTAGGGAAAGATTGTCTTTGAAATATTGCATGCCAGGAAAGGTTCTGGTTTACCCCCTGTCCCTGTTCAGAAAGGTAGAATCCTCTGCCTAATTGATCCAAAGAGGTTTGTACATGCATCATCACTGAAGTATGGGAAGAGACAGAGGTATGATAAGGATTATTCAAGTGAGGATATATGTTTCTCCCATGTGAAGGGGTTCCATGAAGAGGGTAGCCGGAACCGTGAAACTGATTGTCCCCGTATGAAAGATCCGTGGATATATGTGGACCCGCCATGGGAAAAGTATTTGAGGGAACCGACATGGTGGACGAAGGATATGCGGAAGGGGTGTTGGCCCTTGGTTATGGAAGCAAGGGAAGATCAAGGAAAAAATACAAAATGCAAACTGTGCGGAAGACACAATGATTGTTACTGGGTCGAAGTGAGCAAAAGAGCAGAAAAGATGGAGCGAAGTAAGAGAAAGAAAGACGTTGGACGTGGAGATCAAGGATGATAGATCAGAAAGGAAGATGGATCGTGGACAACTCAGCAAGTGAAAAAAACCACCATTGGATGCTTTGGAGCACTGCGTGAGAAGGAAGGAAAGACAGGTTGGCGAAGCCTTGAAAACGCAGGTCAAGTTGACCTAGGGTTTTAGACAACTAGGGTTTTTGTATCTATAGTTTTGACACTTAGGTCTCTACCTAAGGCTATCAGTGAGCTATTGTAATGTATAAATAGAGGTCTAAAGGACCTGGGATGGGTTTTTGTTGTTATTATTGTTGGTACTAAGTTGATTGAGGATTCATTACTATTGTGTGATCGAGTGAGTACGATTGTGTGAAAGAGAAGTGCTAAGTGTAGAGCCTTCTGGTATTGTAATATATTCAGCTGGGTGCGAAGATCAGTCCTACAATTGGGTGCGCAGGAAGGGGAGAGACAGAGAGGAGAAGAAAGAAGATCTGCTAGCTAAGAGCGCAGAAAAGAACTGTATGCTTCATCTTAATATATTATAAAGCACAGTTCTATGGATGTATCCCTAGAGAGAGGGTGAACCACGTATATCCTTTGTTGTGTGTGTGATTGATGCCCTGTTCTTTGTCATTTGGTATACTTTTATTGAATTACTGTGTTAGATCTAGTAGATAGATGTGCGGAGTAGATCTGAACTGGTAAGTGATATGTAAATGCTGCATTGCTCCTGTATTAGATCCACTTCGTATTCCCTTTAGTTGTATACATCTTTGTCCTGCAAACCCCCCATAGCTACTTCGGGTGAGACTACATGTGCCTCACAGGTGTTGCCAAAACTCGAAAGGGCCAGTAGTTAGGGCTTGTTGGTGTGCTCTTGGAGATGAACCCTGGGTCTACCCCTGTGCCAACAAATGGTTCCATTGCCGGGATCAGAGTCTTCTTGAGGGAATGTCAAGGTGGTTTCCATTTAAGACAGAGATTCAGAAGTGGATAGAAGATCAAGAAAAGGACTTTGCTAAAGCCCAGGACAAGAACCCTAATCTTAGTACAGAGGATTGGCTGGAAAGATATATCTTTACTGATATACACGAGATTTTAATTGGAGGAATCCATAGAGAGTTCTATGAGTGGATATCTAGGCTAGAAGATACCTAGTTTGAGATTATATCTATACCTCCTGTGGTTTGGATGTCAGATCTGATCAATAAGGTCAAGAGAGTTGATAACGTCGTGTCAATAGCGTTAGATCACTAGTTTGATATTACCATTGGAGGGTATATTACTGAATTTTTTGTTGACAGAGTAGAATCGTATAGCCAAGCAGAGAGATATTTTTTTAAGGGACCTAGAGGAAAATTTTTACATTTTCTGACGATGAAGATCAAGATTCTATTGCATGAGAAGAACATATTGAAGATACAATAGTCTATTGGATTGAAGAGCTAATGTTCAAGAACTCAGACAACGATAGTGACACAGAGGCTAGACATACATGTAGTGGGAGAGTGTCCAGAGAAGTTCCTCTTGCGAAACTGTTTAACCAAAACTATGGGGAAGAGGATTTCTAAAGTGGAGAAGAGGAAGATCTGATGGACAAAGAGCATTTAGAGCCCGTTGGGACAGAGGAAGGGAAATATGAAGAACCTTGCCGGGAAGAGCCAAAATCTTTAGGAACTGCGCAGATTGTTGAAGTAAATACTATTATCCCTCTTGTTGATTTAGCAACATTAAGCAATCAGAGTAATCAGAGTCACATGAGCGTTCAGAGCACTGTCACTAGTATCCCAACACGTACTCAGTCAAGAAACCTAGGAAGATATATGGTAGATGAGATGAGGTTACCCACCTTCAACGGAGATGGATTTGAAGATCCTGATCAACACTGGTTTCTATGCAAAGCCGTATGGATTATTAAGAACATCACCAACGAAGTTGTCAAATGAGCTCAGTTTAGTACTACCCTAAGAGACCGCGCATTGAGCTGGTACATGAATTTTGTTAAGGGAATTGCCCAGCCTAAACTGCTCAATGAGATCAAGAACGCGCTGATTACCGAGTTCAAGAAAATCAAGTCAAAGTCACAGTGCATTACAGAACTAAAAGAAATCAAGCAGAGAATAGCTGAACCAATATGGGAGTTCGATCAAAGGTTTAAAACCTTGATGGGCCACTTGAGTTTCTAGATCCCAGATGAGAAGAACAAGGAATGGTTCATTGCTGCTCTCTTACCACACATCAGAGTTCCTCTGATGCAATAGAAGATTGCTTCATAGGCTGAGGCACTGGAGATCACCATGAAGCTATAATCATCCCTTATGGGAGAATCCAGTTCAGGTAAGAGTCAAATCTTGAGTAAGCTAACTAGTTTGTCTCTGCAAGTCGAAGATATGAAGAAAGACAAGGGAAAAAACAAAAGAGAAAACATATGGTGTGTCAGATGCAAATCAGAAGGCCATGAAAAGGAGCATTATCCCCTATTTCATGAATACTTGGCCTTTGGAGATCCAAGCCCCTTGAATCAAGTTACCCTACCCTGGTGTGGGGTATGTATAAATAGACATCTCCTTGGTGAATGTTATTACCTGAAAAAATATGTTTAGACACCCACAAATTTGTATTGCATGTTCTATAAGTCTGTGGGGCATGATGATAGGGATTGTAGGGCTTATGATCTCATGCATGAAAGTTCAAGGGATACATACAAAATTCAAGGTGAAGTACATCAAGAAGGAAACACTACGCAGTATAACTCCCCTAGGAGAGGAAACTTAAACCCTTGTGGTGGATTCTGAGGAAGAGAAAGAGGAGGAGGTATGGGTCAAGGTTGAGGACAGATAATATGTTATAACTACGCACAAACATGACACTTGGAAAGGGACTATCAGAACCCTTGTACCACTTGCAGTTATTGCAACTCCTTCGATCATGTTATCGAGGAATGTCCAACATTGCTGGCTAAACTTCAGGAGAGATAGAGACCTCAACAGAACCTGCAAATATAATTAATCAAAGAATAACCTCACGATGCAAACCCTAGATTTTCTTTTATCACTCGAGGATTTGTTGTTACAGGAGAGGATAGAGTAAACCAAGGAAAGACTACATAAGAATCAGTAATTAGGAAAGATGCAGAGAGGACACAAAATTTTGATGCAAAGAAAGAAAAACAAATGTTTGAGGAGGAAAGGAAAGAATTCAGGGGAGACCAAGTTTCTTCATCAAAGACACGACCATAAGTAAGAGAATGTGGAATTCCTCTGGCATTTGATCAGTCTACTTCACCCGGAGATGGAAAAGAGGGAAGTAAACTTGTCTGTTTCTTGTATACATTTATAGAGTTGATTAAAGATGAGAAAGCCATACAAGAAATACAAAATTTGGACAGACAGTATGATATAGGAAGGGTAGATCCTTTACTAAATAAAGTAGTACATCAACTATCCAAGAAAATAAGGAAAAATAAGGAACTACACCTGAATGCTCAGATTGGAGAGTATGATATAGACTTTGTGGTCCTTGACTTAGGGTCGGAGGTCAATGTCATGACGAAGCAAACCTGGGCACTGATGGGAAAACCTAAGTTGATATATTCCCCTATCAGACTTAGGATGGCTAATCAACAATATTTAAGTCCCTTTGGATGATTGGATCATGTCCCTATGGACATCGATGGAGTGAGGACGTTTGCAAACTTCGAGGTAATTGACATAGTTGATGATAGTTGTCCTTACCCTGCGCTGTTAGGAATTGATTGGGCTTTCAATAATTCCACTGTGGTTGATTTAAAGAAAAGATGAATGACGTTTGAAGGACATGGCCTTAGGGTCATTGCACCTTTAGATCCCGATGAAGGTTAGTGATACACATAGCCCATCAGAGAAGAAGACCACGCATATGAACTAGAAAACATATACAAATTAAAAAACAGACAATAGGATTAGAATAATCCTACAACAGATGGAAATTTGAGCTGGCGAAGTGACATCGCATGTTCATCAGATTCAAAAGAAGCATTGGAGAACTGACAGAACAAAATGTACGAAGTATCTACAAGGAGATGTGTTAGATTAACTAGAGAAGTACACTGGATCGACACAACAGTAAGTAACTTACCCACCTTTGATGGTCTGAATCCTTTAGAAACCTTATTGTTATACTTTTAAGAAAGTGTACCAACACAACAATGATTGTTGTAAATGGATGAGGCCTTGAAAGCCACACCTGCAAGATGGTGGGGGACACACAAAAACAACATTAAAGAATGGGTACAATGTCATACTCTGATGATAGCACGGTTCTCGACACAAGTAGAAGGCTGCGAAGTTAGATACACAGGTCGAAGCTATCCGAAGGACCATGTGTGAAGTTGCAAGGAAGCATGAAGCAACATTCCTCAAGAGCAGTGGGTGCACAATTTTGCCAACATGCTAGACACAACCCCTATCAACTTGTACCTTCAAGAAGAGCTACACCTCATCACTAGAGATTGGGAAGGTATGACTTAGAACTTTGTCACTACCTTTTTATTAGAAAGCCAATATCCTACATTAGATCAAGCATTACTGGTTGTAAGACAAAAAGTGTTCGAGGAGGCACCTAGCCTCCCTCTGGAACAAGAAGAGGATGAATGGACTGCGCCTCTCTAGAAACTACAAGGCTATTACAACATCAATACTGAGGAAGATGATGATCCTAGGAAGGTGAAAATCACAGAAATAGAGGGCCAGAGAGATGTGGAAGGTCTAGGATTTGAGCTACCATTTATTGGACAACCGATCAAGATCAAGAAAAACAATATTGGTACAAAACAAACACCGAAGCTTGCAAATGTTGGAGATTATTGGGATGTTTCCACTATTGACAAGATCACATAATTGCTACATGAGTATCATGACTTGTTTCCAATCACGTTCACTGATATGAAGGTCATTAAAGGGCCTATGAGAGAGATGAGGATCCCTTCGAAACCATATGCAAGACTAGTCAAACAGAGACCCTATAGATTGAGCCCTAAATATAAGAAGAAAGTGAAGATTGAGCTTGATAGAATGCTGGAAGCAGGGATTATAGAACTGATCAAAGAATCATAATGGATTAGCCCTATGGTGGTACAAGACAAGAATACAGGAGAGATCATGATCTGCATTGATCTCAGGAAGCTGAACGATGCCTATTTACATGAACCCTTTCCTACGCCATTCACTGACAAAGTATTAGATAATGTAGGAGGTCAGGAAGTATATTCTTTTATAGAAGGATTTTCAGGATACCATTAGATCCAGATTGCCAAAGAAGATCCCCATAAGACCACCTTTGCCACAAATTGGGGATCCTACCAATATACAGTAATGTAGTTTGGATTGAAGAATGCCCCAACCATCTTTTCCAGGGTGGTGGTCGAAGAATTCAAGGAGTTTCTACATAAGTTTCTAGAAGCATACTTTGATGATTGGGCTATATTTAGTTTATTGCAAAATCATATTGAATGTTTAAGGCTAATGTTGGAAAAGTGCAAGCAGTGTCAGATTGCATTAAACCTGAAGAAGTGCATTTTATTTTCACCATTTGAAGTGATGTTAGGCCATATTGTATGGAAGCATGGAGTCCTGGTAGATCCATCTAAAATTTCCATCATAGTTGATATACCCCCTCCTACTTCAGTCAAACAACTGTGCACTGCGCTAGGACAGACTGGATATTACAGGAAGTTCATTAAAGGATATGCCCAGATTACAACATCCATGGAGAAGATTTTGAAGAAAGACTGTCAATTTCACTGGACAGAAGAATGCCAACAGAGCTTCGACACCCTGAAACAAAAAATGGTTACTGCGCCTATTATGGTTTTCCCAGATTGGAGCAAGTAATTTCACGTGCATGTCGATGCATATTCTATTGCATTAGGAAATGTGTTAGCACAATCGAGAACATGAGACATCAACCACCCGTTATCCTTTGCTAGCAGGAATATATCAACAACAAAGATTAATTACACCACCAGTGAGAGAGAAGGGTTAGCCATGGTGTATGCGATGCAGAAGTTCCACCACTAATTTCTGGGAGGACACTTTAAAATTTTTACTGATCACTCCGCCCTGAAATACCTAGTCAACAAGCTAGTGTTGGGGGGGAGAATATGTAGATGGCTTCTGCTATTTCAGGAATATGATTTTGAGATTGCGTTTAAGCCAGGAAGAATGAACAAAGGTCCTAACCACTTGTCGAGGTTGGAACATGGAGAAGAGTCTACTAGTTCAGAGTATACACTGTCGGATGCACAATTTCTAACCATTAGAAATATTGATGACCACTTTGTAGAAATAGTCCAGTTCCTGTCAACAAGAATGGCACCTAGTGAATATACAATCACCCATAAGAAACAACTAGTAGTCTGTGCTGCAGACTTTTCTCTCATAGCTGGACAACTATACAAGATGGGACCTAATGAGATACTAAGGAGGCATGTTATGGAGACAGAGCGATCGTTGATCCTCGTCGAAGATCATGAAGGCATCGCAGGAGGACACTACGTAGGGAAGGCAACTGCACAAAAGGTTCTTTGAGCTGGCCTTTGGTGGCCTACCTTACAGAGAGATGCTAAGGACTGTTACAGAGCCTGCGATGTATGCCAAAGAGTTGGGAAACCATATAGAAGAGATGAAATGCCATTAACACCACAATTGACCCTACACGTATTTAAGAAATGGGCCATTGACTTCGTGGGACCTATTAACCCACCAGGGAAGCGCATGGGAGAAAGGTACATAATCACTACGACAGAGTACTTGAACAGATGGGCTGAAGCAAGAGTAGTTAAGGATTGTAGTGCCACTACAACTGTGCTCTTCATATTTGATGACATCATAACCAGGTTTGGATGCCCAAAGATCCTTATGAGCGATCAAGGCACACATTTCATTAATAAAACAATTGAAGCCTTGACTGAGGAATTTGCAGTCCATCATGAGAAGAGAACACCTTACCACCCACAAACGAATAGGACAGTTGAAGCAGTCAACAAGATCTTGGAGACAACACTAACAAATATTTGCAGTGTGAACATGGATGACTGGGATTTAAGAGTACCAACAATAATATGGGCCTACAAAATCACTTGCAAGAAACTAACCATGCAGACCCCCTTTATGTTGGTGTATGTTCTCGAAGCCGTTGTCCCAATGGAATATTTTTTACCCAACTTACGAATTGCTTCCTTTACAGATATGGATGACATTGACATTGTTAGAGAGAGTCTTGCACAGTTGGTCGAACTGGAAGAAGACATATTCATTGTAGGATTCCATTAGCAAGTACATAAGGAAAGAGAGAAGGCCTACCACAACACACACATAAAGAATAAGGTAATTAAGCAAGGTGATATGGTACTGGTATATGACGGTAAGTTCATGAAGCATCCTGGGAAGTTCAAAACACATTGGATTGGGCCATATGAGGTCGCCTACGTTATAGAAGGAGGAGTTGCGCAGTTGAAGACTTTGAATGGAGAATGGAAGGAAGGTTTGGTGAACGAGAGTCGACTGAAATTGTATTATGTCAACCAGCTTCCTCGTAGCTCTCAGTAATAGCATGACGACAAGGGTCTAGATACCAGGTGCAATTGAAACTGGGTACCAGACACAAAAAATATAGTCTGCACAAGGAAGGAAGGGAGGACTAGAACTGGAAGCAAAGGCTACCCTGTGCAGTCTGAAGTTGAAGTAAAAGAGGGAGTTGAGATCTGAAGTGCCTCGGGATGAGTCACAGGTGAGTGTTGGGGGCCTATTGGCCATTGTTTATGGAAGCAAGTGAAGATCAAGGAAGAAAAGACAAAATGCGAACTGCGCGGAAGACATAGTGACTGTTACTGGGTCGAAGTGAGCAAAAGAGCAGAAAAGATGGAGCGAAGTAATAGAAATCAACACATTGGATGTGGAGATCAAGGATGACAGATCAACAACGAAGATGGATTGTGGATAACTCAAGAAGTGGAAAAATCCACCGTTGGATGCTTTGAAGCACTGTGTGAGAAGGAAGGAAAGACAGGCCGATGAAGCTCTGAAAACGCAGGTCAAGTTGACCTAGGGTTTTAGACAACTAGGGTTTTTGTATCTATGGTTTTGACACTTAGGTCTCGACCTAAGGTCATCGGTGAGCTATTGTAATGTATAAATAGAGGTATAAAGGACCTGGGATGAGTTTTTGTTGTTATTATTGTTGGTACTAAGTTGATTGAGGATTCATTACTATTGTGTGATTGAGTGAGTACGATTGTGTGAGAGAGGAGTGTTGAGTGTAGAGACTTCTGGTATTGTAAGATATTCAGCTGGGTGCGAAGATAAGTCCTACAACTGGGTGTGAAGGAAGGGGATAGACATAGAGGAGAAGAAAGAAGATATACTAGCTAAGAGCGTAGACAAGAATTGTATGCTTCATCTTAATATATTATAAAGAACAATTCTATGGACGTAGCCCTAGAGAGAGGGTGAACCACGTATATCCTTTGTTGTGTGTGTGATTGATGCTCTATTCTCTGTCATTTGGTATATTGTTATTTCATTACTATGTTAGATATGGTAAATAACTGTGCAGAGTAGATATGAACTGGTAAGTGATATGTAAATGCTGAATTGCTCCTATTTTAGATCCACTTGGTATTCTCTTTGGTTGTAGACATCTCTGTCCTTCAACCCCCCCATAGCTACTTCGGGTGAGACTGCATCTGCCTCACAGGTGTTGCTGAAAGGGCCAGTTGTTAGGGCTTATTGGTGTGCTCTTGGAGCTAAACCATGGGTCTTCTCCTGTGCCAACATGGGGTGTAATGAGTAGAATAAGCACCCATTTGAGTATTGGCTCATGAAAGAGCATATGTAGAACTGGATCCGTAAGAGGGGAGGTTCCAACCTGCCACAGTGAGAATTGGTTGAGGGACATGTCTCATATCCAACAAAGATGTAGGTAGCGGGGCCATGGTGCCCCCAGATCTAATGCTAGGATTCATATAAGTGGGCGAAGGAGAGGACGAAAAGGGTGACGGTACATTCGACATATCAATAGGAAAATTATTAGAGACCTAAGGCATAGACTAAGTGTCATAATTCTGCATACCATTATGAAAAGTGGACGGATTCGTCTCCATGAAATGAGTGAACATCATGGNGGTAGAAGTAAATAAAGGAGCCAAAGGAAATCCACTGTCCATGATAATGGCAACTCAAAGCACGATATAAAATCTCTAAGGCCTACTAATAATCAAAGAGCACACCAAAAATCAAACGACCAATATGCACACAAATGGGGTAAAGTGGATGAAAGGGGCATCCCTCCCTAAAGAAGGTATGTCTCACCCAAGAGGGGCCCGAGACTCCTTGCTAAAGATCGGAGGTAACAAAATCAGTTATAAGGTCCCTCGTGGGCTTAAAAACTAGTCGGTCAGATCCCCCCGAAGAGGTAATCCTCCATAAAGGTTGTGTGTTGTCCGACCCTTATCTGACCCAGGTTACTTGCAGAATAACCCCTGCAAGTAACCTATGTGGCACCTAAGTCAAGAAACTAAGAAACCAATGTATAACCGATGCACATGCGAGCAGTCATAAGTCAGGTCCACCGTATGGGCAGGGTAGAAAATCCCAAAAACTTGAAAGTAATGCCTCTCACGGAGGCAAAGGCACTAGAAATATCCCCAGATATGAATAGATCCCTAGAAATATCTCTGACGCTAAGAAGGTAATGGGGGGATATCCCTTCAACCAACCTCACGCGGACTCGTGATTAACTCTGGTGTAAGTGGAGCCTCCTGATATTACCGATTATACAATGGATTTCTCCACTCCCTTTGTTAGAAACATATGTTGATTTAATAGCCTTGGAGAAGTTTACTCACAAAATACTATTCCAAGGCACTAAATCCTAAGCTAGTTTGTGCATCCTAGAAAATAAAATCGTGACTAATCAATTTTAAATTATAGAGTTAATTTTAATGGCCATGCTTACTAAAAAATGTACGGTAGTGAAACTCAACAAGTAAAGTAAATATGAATATGAACACAAGTAAAGTAAATATGACTCAACAAGTAAAGAAAATATGAATACAATGCAAAGTCCTAACTTCAATTTTCAATGAATGATATGCTTCTTACAACAATGCAATTTTCAATTTCAAGTTTGCAATTCTGAAGTAAAAGAAAATGCAATCTTTCTTTACATGCACTAAGATAATGACAAAGACTCAAAAGATCAAAATTCCAAGCAATGCAAAATGCCTAATATTTTTGTATTTTCAATATAAGAAAAATGAAAATGCATTTATTGAACAACAACTTGATATATAAAAAATATATTGTGTATAGAAAGAGACAACTCAAGTAGGATACCAAGAAACAAGTCACCTAGACCAATGTACAAGGACAATCAAAGTGAAAATACGATGAGAAAGACTCCACCCAGAAATTCAACCAAAGACAGGTTTCCTGTCATCCCACAGACACTTAACAGTCACTACAGAGACCCAAGAAGACTCAACAATCATCAAAACCTACCAAGAAACCACCAAACCCAACCAACAAGAAAAATAGGTTGATGTACGTGACTTTTCAAGGAAACAATGCATATGTACACAACTTGTAGAAGGACAACACGTGTATATACATGACTATCATGCAGAAAGCCGTGTATATGTTTCAAAAACAAAGCTAGGCAAGGGAGAAGGATGAAAAACTCAGACCCAGAGTGAACAGAGGCTATCAAGCAATGATACTATAAAAAATGCAATAGGAACGAGAGCAATCTAAGGAGAAAAACACTCCAAACCCCAAAAAGGAAGATTAAATCCCCAATATGGTCACCAATTCTGTTACAAGGAGAATCTCTCTATGGCTAGGGTAAACCACAACATATGAAAATGACTACAGAAATCAACTCTATTCTCAAGTATGCTAGCAACACAAGATAAAAGGCCTACCTCATCCAGACGTTCAATGAAGTCCACCGTTGAGCACTTGACCCAAAGCAATATACCTGCAACTAGTCCTCAAAAACCAAGCAAAGAAAGCATATGGTGATAATATATGATGTTAGCACATTCAATAGCATAATCCATTAACATACATAACAAATACATCCATGGAATAATAATTAAAATATTTGCAAGATATCAATTGGATGGGAAAAGAGTATTTCTATTAATATATGATGAACATAAGTGAAAATGTTACAGACTTCCATGTCGGCATGGTTCAGAACAAAGAAACTAAGTTCTTTCCAGTTGGGCCTCCACCACTTCAATCCTCCACCAAAGGGAAGATCATAGAAGAGAGACAATGAAGTTCTCAATCAATAAGGGAAGAACATGGGGGCTGATTACTGTGTTCATACTTAAAGGACAAAGGAATGTAGACTTAATATGAAGTGAATAATTTATCCAGAGTAACTTTTCTCTCAAAGTTGAATTATTTCTCCTCCTTTCCATAGCTCGGATATGGCCCATTTATAGCCTTCAGATGAAACTAAATGGCCAAGTTAGAACGTTTCCAGTATATGGAAGGCCAAGGATCATTGATCTCCTGTCGTGACACGGAAACCCGACACCATTTTTCATTTTTGGGCACAAATCTCAATGCACGCGGGTTGTAGTGGTGAAAGCTACGTATATGCATGCTATATAGTAGGCAAGGTGCATACATGTGGAAAAAATGTATTTTTTAGCTTTGGGGTTTTGCGAAAAGGAATGAAAAGTATGCATAGGGAAATGGAAAAAGGCCTTTTGTGCAAGATTGCATAGGTTGAGAAAAATCTTGCTATAACACCATCCAGGGCATTGACACATGTTAGCGATTATTTATTTCAGCCCCCCTTATCATGAATATTTGAGCCCATAAATCAATCCCCCAAAAAATATGCTTAAGTCTAAGGAGAAGGATTCGATCCATACTGTGATTGAATAGTTTAAGGAGAAAAATAGAGAGTGAGTCTGCTAAGGTGGAATTTAATGAGGGCCTGAAGTAAAGTGAACTGGTATATGTGTGACCATAAATTGAAAGAGATCCTTGGACACCCCTAAGAAGGTTTGATCAACAACCTAAAACAATCAGGTTTCCACAACTGTGGGTTCAAATTCAAGAAATTAAAAATTGTTATGATATGATAACAATTGGGTTGGTTGATTGAAGGTTGAAGAAAATGAAAGCATAGTGGTCTCAAGTATGGCACTTATTTAAGCCATAATAAATACCGTTTCCTACTACTACAAGAGCCAAATGAATTATGAGTAGGAAGCTCATGCCTGGAAAATTTTTGTTTTCCTTTATAAAACATATTTGACATTTATGATTGAAAATTGTTATAATGATATCTCATGATGAATGTATGTGTATAATACAGATGAGATGTTGGATATGGAAGATGGAAGCTTAGAAAAATGAGCACTAGAAGGAAATAGAGCTCAATGATGAAGGAATCAAACAAATAAAGTCTAATGGAATTGTTGCAGTTGGAGTTTTTGGAGCTGCAACTCTGAATCTTCCTAGCCGAGTGCACTGGATCCCTAGAGAGAAGTGGAACATCCTGCAGGACTACATGCTACAGAAAGGGGTTCATTTCTTTGGGTTGTGCAGGCTGATAGGGAAGGAGATCTTGCTGTTTGGAGTTGCTGCTATAAATATAAATTCTGAAGATCATTATACATGTTTTGGGTCATAATGCCTATGTTTGCATGTTTTATTCTAGGCCATAATGCCTATGTATATAACCAATTGGTTGGATTTCCTATGCGAATTAAAGGCTAGAATTCCTAGAATTGTAAGAACACCAGTATGGTGTTGTGCACTGAGGATAGTGCCAAAATAAGGGGAGGGAGATATAACACCCCGATTTTAATCCCTATGAACTAGAATGTATTATGTAAATGTAACATTAGGATGGTGAGCCGGTAAAGTTGAAAAGGGGCCGAAGTGCCTAGGAAATGTAATACTTCTATATACATTAATAAAAATACATTGTTGGTTGCAAGACGAACAAGGACAATAGATAGGGGGCTATGATTCCACGATAGAGGGGGGATTAAGGGGCTAAGTATTTTCATTATATTTTAATTGGACATATTGGCTTTAATTGAGAAAAGTGGTTACATGAGCTTCTTGGTGGGGATGCCATGTGATTCTTGATTTCTTGTAATTATATAAACCTTTCCTGTGGGTTTGTTTGGGGTTTGTTACTTGTTATTGTCCATTTAATCTTACACTCTTTCCTTGGGATTGATCTCCATTCACTCTTGCTAATTCATGTGCTCTTGGTCTAAGCATGGAAACAAATGGATGGAAGAGGAGAGCCATTGCTAGATGGATGTAATAAATTATTGATCATTCCAGGAGGGAATGGATGTCTGTGTGCATGAGATTGATGGAATTTCGGAAAGAACTGTCCACAACTGAGAATCCTTGGAATTTCCAACAAGGAGATTTCCTGACCAATAGTAATGAAGCCTTGGAAGAAATGGAACAACCTAAGGGAATGCATGGAAGATAAAGGGGTTCATTTCTTTGGGTTGTGAAGGATGAAGGGGAAAGAGAGTTGGAAATTAGGATTGTTGTGTGATTGGGAAAACTTGAGAGCTAGTTAGCTAATGTTTTGTGTTTTAGATTTGGCCTAGGACATGTCCTTGTGGATTCATATCCTTGGATCGGGGGTGACCTGTTATTGAGAATTGGAACAACAATGTCTATGGTTGGGAGGAACATCCTTGTTATACAGCCAATTGGTGATGCTTTAATTAAAGATAAGTGATCTTGTGTTTTCTGCATAATTTATATTTCATTGTGTATATTTACCTATGATATGTATTTTCATGTGCATGCTTGTTGGTTATTGTTGTGCATGGCGCATTTTCCCTTTTTTGGATGGTTGAGCATGAATATTGGTTATTTCATTATTTCATGCTTATTTTCAAATTAAATGTTATTGGAATTCAAAATTGGTTTCGAAGTGTGTTTTTAAAGTAGCGTGGCCAACATGTGGGTGGCTAGGGACGTTACAATTGGAAATTCTTTGGTGTTCTTAAATTAATAATTTTTTGTTTAATATTCAGTTAAATTTATTAAAATTGAATATAAATAGGAAAATACATTCTAGCAAGTCCACAATTCAAATAATTATCAATGTCATCAATAATAGAATATGGTAATTATGTTAATATTTTATTAGTACTTTCATAGGCATACCTATGCGAAGTTGTGGAGGTGCAGACTGCGGACTATATGTTCTTAAATTTTGTAACCTAAAATCTAATAAATGAAAATAAATTTACATATCAAATCATGAACTAAGCATCATTAGCTTATCTACTAAGTGTTTAGATTTGTACAATAGTGTTGACATATACAAAGTATTATTGTGATGATGTATTGGTGATCGTTTTATTTGTCATAAGTTTTTTACTATTTTGCTCCAATATCTTCAAAGAGATGTTATCCTAGACTATTTTTTCCTCCATTTGATTAAGTAAATTATTGGATGGGAAAGGAGGAGGCATTGCAGGAGCAAGCCTATAACTTGTTTCTCTTTAATGTATGCACATATTTTTTCAAACAAACTATCAAATATCCCTCGACATGTCCCTAATTTTATGCTAAGTTTCAAACAAAATAAAAAATCAACTAGGGGCTTTATGAAATAGTTACATGGCTTGTTCACATTGATTCGTTTTAAATATTTATTGAGCTTATGCATTTTCTGGTATAAAATGAAAGATCAATAAAAAATAATACACATATATATTATCCATTAAAGAAAATGAGCATTCCTACATTTTCTGTAATGTATCATTCGTTCAAGGATTCTATTTGATATGCTTGTGAGGATTTCATCATAAGCAACTCAAATTGTATACTTTCCAATGAAAATCCCAAGGATCCATAGTATGTATTTATAGGGATTATATTCCTACATCTTTTCTCATTCTAACTTACGTATCTGGAGGATATACCTATGAAGGCATATCTTTGCTCATTCAAAGTGTTGTTTTGCGAGGGATATACCTGTGCAGATGTGTGGAAGCTATGCACATTGTGTTCAAATTGTATTAGTACTTTCACATGACCACACCTACGTGAAGTTGCAGAGGTGTGGAGTGCAAACTATATGTTCTTAAATTTCATAGCCTAAAATATAATAAATGAAAATAAAGTTACATATCAAATTATGAATCGAGCATCATTAACTTAGCTTCTAAGTGTTTAGATTTGTACAGTCATGTAGGAAGATACAAAGGATTATAGTTCTGATTTATTGGTTAACAAACTGGTTTTCATAAGTTTTTTACTATCTTACTCTACTAACTTCAAAGAGATATTATCCTGGACTATTTTGTCTTGGATTTGATTAAGTAAATTCTTGGCTAGGCATGGAGGAGGCATTGTAGGATCAAACCTATTACTTATTTCTCTTTAATGTATGCACGCCTGTCAAACAAACTGTTAAATATCCCTCGACACATCCCTAATTTTAAACTAAATGTCAAACCAAATAAAAAATCAACCAAGGGCTTTACGGATTAGTTACATGGCTTACACACATTGAGTCATTTTAAATAATTATTGAGCTTATGCAGTTTCTGGTATAAAATGAAAGACCAGTAAAAAATAATACACATATAGCTTATCCATTTAATGTAAATGAGCATGCCATAACATATCATTCATTCAAGGATTCTATTTGATATGCCCGTGAGGGTTTCTCCATAAGCAACTCAAACTGTACACTTTCCAATGAAAATCCCCAAGAGCTGTAGTATGTATTTATAGGGATTGTATGCATCTTTGATCATTCTAACTGATATAGGTGTCTGGAGGATATACCTTTGTGGAGGTGTGAAAGACATATCTTGGTTGTCCTATGATATACTTGTGTGGAGGTGCAAGAGCTATTTCTGTGTCGACTATATGTTTTTGTTTTTATTGTTGATTTTTTATAGAATTTATGACATTGATATTATTAAGTAACATTTGATAAAATTGATAACATTAATAAAATTTCATATTACTAAGTAATATATTTAATATATATGTTTTCTTAATTTTTTTTACAATATATTTTTTTTTACATAAAAAATATTATATTATTTCATAAATACATCTAACTAATCTACATACAAATGAAAAATAACCAATTTTAAACCTTTTATTTTAAATATACTAGAATGTATTTATTGTAATATTAAAATGAATGTTAAAATAAATTTAACATACCTGGGAGTATATCTTTGTGGGAATATACCTGTACGGAGGTGCAGAGCGCAGACTACATGTTCTTAAATTTCATAACCTAGAATCTAAAAAATGAAAATAAAGTTACATATCAAATTACAAAGTGAGCATCACTAGCTTAGGTGATAAGTCTTTAGATTTTTGCAATAGTGTAAGAAGATACAAATAATTATTATTCTCATGTATTGGTTATCATTCTAGTTGTCATAATTTTTTGAGTATTTTTCGCTAGTATATTCAAAGAGATATTGTCCTGGACTATTTTGTCCTTGATTTTATTAAGTAAATTCCGGGTTGGGAGTCGAGAAAGCATTGCGTGAGCAAGCTTATTAATTATTTATTTTTAATGTATGCATGTCTCTTAAAAAAAATTTCAAATATCCCTTGGGACATGCCTAATTTTTAACAAATTGTCAAAGCAAATAAAAAATCAACCATCCCTTGAGACATGCCTAATTCTAAACCAATTGGCAAACCAAATAAAAAATCAAGCAAGGGATTTCCAGAATATTTGTGTTATCTCTTGAGATGTTTGAGTTTGTCAATGGAATGATTCAAAGGCACTCCAGGAGCTAAGACTCACAATGGATCTTAATTCCATGCTTGAAGTAGGTTAGTATATGCAAAATTTTGGATAAGTTTTTCTCTGTTCAATCAGTCTCAGACCAGACATCAAAACTATCAACCTCAAGAGGAATTTGTCCATTAGTGTTTAAGATAGTTTGACTTAAAGAGTGAAGGAAATGGTGAATTAGAATAAATACACGATAAACATGTGAGGGATTGTTAAGATGGGTCTAATAGTATATGGAAAGAATAACGTGTTGAGAAATTAAGGATTCAACAGTTCTAACAGATATAGAAAATGATTAATTCATGCATCAAATAATAAACATATTCATACATTTAAATTGATGGAGGTACCCTCTACACATAATTAAACATATGAAGAAGTGACAAGAAGTAGTCATACATTTAGAGGAAATCACTTCAGTGTCATAAGCAATAGAACAGGGAGTTACACTGAACATGCCATAAAACTTGTTGTTCAAGATTTTATTAATGGTGCTATGATACAAGAATAGCTCAAACAAGACATGATATGATACAAGAGCAACTCAAACTTGTTTTTCTATGCTTGAGGACATGATTAAACAACTCTGATTATAAGAAACTCTTAATTTTCCCAAAGTACCGACCCTAAAAATGAGCTCCTTTTGTTGATTTATAGATGCTTCTGTTTGAGAGGAAACCACTCTTCTGGACCAATACTGCTTCTTGAAAATTAAAACTGCTTTTCATTTTTTTGATATTGCATCTGGTTTTTCTATGCGCTCCATCTTTCGAATTGATTTTAACTGATTTGATTGGTTAAAAATAATTTTTTACACCCAAATTTGACGTGCTGGCATCATTGTGGGGTGTGCTCTCTTCTTTCAATTGAGCTCTAGATTAGATTTTCTTGGATGGCTCAATCAAACCGTTTCCTGCAGTGATGGACCCATTCTACAATGGAATTATTTGGGTCCAATCTAGTTGGAAGAACGTCCAATGTCTTCCTCTAAGCTCCCACCACTCATCAATGTATAGTACCAATGACCAGCTCCTTAGATATTTTTTGTCGACCTGCTACTTTGGGTTGTCCTATTTATACAATTGAACATTAGGGTAGATTCATGAATGCCCCTCTGTTCTTAATATTGAGTTGATGATGACTGAGAGGGACATTCCTTCCCTTGCGCAATCTTGTGCACTCTCTCCCGACGTATGTATTCAATATGGTTGGTTATCTTTTCCTATAGAGAAGGATAGCGCATATGGATCATAGTATGCAACACTGGACATTAGTTTAAGCTATTTTTAGAAGATTAACTACTGTAGGTTGGTTTTTTTCTTTTCTCTTTTGGTTTCCTTTTGTAGAAGCTTTACACATGTCTTTGGAGGAAATTGACGGGAGGAAATGATTTTCCATACTTTGTGATGTCCCTTTCCAAATAAGAGCTCCAGAAGAGGAGGTTTAATGGTCTAAACCGCCCCATTAGACTATATCCAGGGCCAAAGAGGGGTAAATAGGGTTACTAGAGGTCACTCCAGTCACAAGTGTTATATTTGGAAAGTGGCATTGAGCTAAAAAGGGTTAAAAGCGCTTTTAAGTCATTATGAGCTAAAAATAGAAGTCAACAGTGAATTAGGGTTTCAACATTTATTTAGGGTTTTGGAAGTCAACAATGAATTAGGGTTTCAACATGATTTAGGGTTTTGGAAATCAACAACGAATTAGGGTTTTAGCATGATTTACGGTTTTGGAAAGCTATAAAAGAAGGGTGAGCGACCTAATTCATCATTATGCAGATTATGACTTGTCATTGAGGAGAAGAGGTGCATCTCAGGAGAGATAGTTCAGTGTATTCCAAGAGGAAGACACCAGTTGGCTGATTTCGGTGTTGAAAGACACACCCTAGTCACCGGGAAGATCATCCAGGTCTTCCACCATTCTTCATTGATTCCGCAGTGCTCCCATATTACGGGTATTATCTTTTAGTTGCTTATTTGTATTCTGGCTAAGATCCTTTTGTCTTTTGATCTAGCTGAGTGTTGTTATTTTATTCAGCCGTAGTTGCTTATTTATATTCCGACTAAGATCCTTTGTATGTTGATCTAATCAAGTATTGTCAGTTATTCAACAACATTCGGCCATTTTGTAATCCATAGAGATATCATAATACAAACTTTGCAGTCCTTTGTTGCATTTATTATTTGTATGATCATTTATATGTTGTAAACCTTCGATCCTACACACACATTAGCATAATTTGCTAGACTAGCCAAGTCAGGAACATTACAGTGGTATCAGAGCTTTAGTCCTGCCAGCCTGTGACTAAAGACAATGAGTGCAGCATAAGACCCAGAGGGCCGTGAAGACATAGGTGAAAAATATGTCACTTACAACAGGCATCAAGAAAGAAGGCAGAGGACTGATTTTCCCCCTTTTCCTCCTAGATTAGAGGAAGAGGAAGAGGCACACAGAGAAGAAGAGAGAAGGGAAGAGTGTGAGGCTGAGCGCGAGGTAGAGAGGATGCTAGGAGACAGATATGAGCGACCAGAGGGTAGTGGCAAGGCCCCCATAGATCCAGAGGCATCTTTCATGTAGGTTATCAACGATATGTTAGCTAGTCAACGGACCATGTCTCAATCCTTAGCACAAGTGGTTGATAGATTGGCTAGAGTGGTCACCCCAGATACACAAGTCCCGCATGCATCACAACATAACTTAGGAGAAGGCAGTAGATCCCAGTCACCCTCTCGCACATACACCTCTACGAGTAGGATTCCCAGACCCTTGTTTCCCAGTTTCCAAAGGGCACCCCCGGTAGCAGTACCGCCACCGATACCACAGAGGCCACCCACTCATGTTGATGACATTGCATAGTATAGGAGGGAGTACATAGCATTGGGTCATGAATTCCATCAGGACATGACCCTAGTCGAGTAATGTGGACTCAAACTCAGGAACCGCCCTAGAGAGCCACAAAGGGGAGGACCACAACAACAGCAGGGGCATAACCTCGATGTCATCTGAAAATTTGGGAAACTCACCATCCCTTCTTTCGATGGATCGTCCAAATACACCGTCAGAGCTTGGGTACAGAAGCTAGACACATATTACAAGCTCAACCAGATGACTGAGACAGAGGCCATCAGTTTTGCGACCTTACACTTGCAGGGTGAGGCACACGAGTGGTGGTACCATGGACTGGTGACATTGGGTCATAGTCGCATCATCACCTATAGGGAGTTTACATATAGGCTCATGGACAGGTTTGACAGGAAGGATCCCGAGATACACTTCAGGGATCTAGCCCAGTTGAGACAAACTGGCACAACAGAGGCGTTCATCATAGATTTTCAGCAGGTAGCCGTGGCAGTGACAGATATATCAGAGCCCAGGATGATCATGCTATTCATAGAAGGACTCATAGAGCCTTTGAAAGGATGGGTGAAGGCATACATGCCTCCCACTTTGCAGGATGCCAACCTTCGCACTCGAAATCTAGCAGACTAAGTGCCAAAGACTAAAACTTTCTCCGAACCATTTGTGCCCCAGAGGGATCGAGACAGGAAGCCATTCTAGAGAGAATGGAAGGGAAAGGAGAAGTTGGATGATGAGACTAGGTGAGAGATTATGAGGAAAATGCTTTGCTTCAGTTGCAGAGATTGTTGGGTACCAAATCGGGCTATCTTTCTGCTGCATTTCCATTACCCTTTTTGACCGTTTTGCACTTATTTACCTATGTTTACTATGCTAAACCTTTAAGGTAAATACCCCTGCCTTGTCTATTGGAATATTTTATTAATGAAATAAAGTCACAAAGTTTTGCCTATTCGCAGCACTAAAACAAATGTTTGAATGTAGCTTCTGGAGAACAGGAACCAAGGCTTCAGTATCCCACAACAGATCCTCTATTCATAACAACGACCAAGCCATAAGGAGGCCGCGCAACTGGAGTCGCAGATCCCTGAACCATTCTTGTGCATCTCGCTGATCTTGTCTATCTGGTACTGGTGCCGTTCCAACTAATGTATATTTTTGGGGATACAGTTACATTGTTTTGGGGAAAGAGGTTGTTCTCCCTCTCCATGTATAAAAGACAGTTGATTCCTGTAAATGGGGATGCCCACATTGATATTATAATAACCCTTTTTAGATTTATAAAGAATCATCTATTTTTTTGTCTTAATCTTCACTGTGACTAACACAACCTTGATCAGAGAGCTGGGCCTGCTCTTTTGATCAGGTGCTGCGTCTTTCTATGTGTATTATTTATTAATTATGCATGTTGTTACAGTGTTTTAATTCTTATGATTGCTTTTCGAAGTTGTAATTAATCTAATTTCACAACAATGTTTTGAATATTAATCGTGAACCCTTGGCCAAAACGGATTGTGCTCTTGCCCCTGCATATACCTTGCACATTGCCTTGAAAGAATACGCACCTAGATTGATAAATTAATGTAGGAAAAAGGGTGAATAAATCGTTCATACCTAGACACCAACATTTTGGCGTCATTGCCGAGGAGGCTAGCAAGGTGCAAGACAACGATCCAGACCAACCAGAGGGTCAATCTCTCATCCTGGGGAGAGAATGAGTTTTCTCACTCTACTTCAGGTCCTGAGCGTAGGTGTTCTTTCCGCTTGTTTTTATTTTTTTCTTTTCCATTTTTGGCCAATCTCTTGTCCTGGGGAGGGAGGAGTATTTTGACGCCCTGCACCAGACCTTGAGTTAGATTTACTTCTTTCAAACCCTTGTGTGTTTTTTTTTTTTTTGGGAAACCCTAGCTTTTACCCTAGGGAGGGAGGAGTCTTTTGACGCCCTACTTCAGATTTGGAAAGTATTAGGTCTTCTCATGGTGTGTGTTTGTTCCTGGTTCTTGTCTTGGGGAGGGAGGAGTCCTTTGACGCCCTGCTCTGGGCCCTGAACCTTAGACTCTCTTTTTTTCAGCTGCCTTTCTTTTTGTAAGTTCTTTCATCTTGGGGAAGGAATGGTCCTTTGACACCTTACTTCGAGACTAAGCATTGTAGGTTCATTCCAAGACCTTCCATCATACCAACACTTGTATGAACAAAGAACCGAATAATAGGGGCAGAGGGAGAGCCCCAAAGAGGGGAGGACCAGATTTGGGAAGAAATACCTACATCCAGCAGATTATAGCAAAGGTTGAATCATAAACATCCTCTCGCATAGATGTGAGACCAAGGGCACGAAGAGAGAAGTCTGAGGGACAATCAGTAGATCAACCAGTGACGTATACAACATTATTTGGTGATACGACACAACAGGTCCCTCCAACAGTTGAAGAAACATCTAGTAGTATACCTGACCAGGGAAATCTTATGATGGTAACAGAGGGGGAAAAGGTAGCAAGTAGAACCTCGACAGAGTTAGACCACTCCAGCAAGGGAGAGGAGGTCGTAGCCGAGGGATCAAGTCATTAGGACACAAGAGAAGGGATCGAAGGAGTATTTGCATCACAGGGAAGTGCTTCTAAAGCGACTTAGATCCAAGGGGTAAGAAAGCCTCAACCATCTCCTACAGAGCCTGGTGAAATACCCAACGATTATTGGAAGATATTTATGGCTCCCACAACCTCCACTATCGAGCTTCCAATCGGAGATCTGGGAGCTGGTGCGCCCACAAAGCCTATTCCATTAGAAACCTTACAAAACTTTCATGGGATTGTTTAAGAAGATCCTGACACATTTCTATTCGAGTTTGACATAGTGTGCCGAGGGTATGACTACACGACGAAGGCCCAAATGTTAAAATTTTTTCCTTCTACATTAAAAGGAATGTCTCTGCGATGGTTCATGGGCCTTGGGGGAAGCTCTATTTCCACATGGGATGATATGCAGCCAACTTTTCTGGAAAAATACCAGGATTACTGTAAATCCCGAAACATTAAGGAGGAACTTTTCAAGTTCACACGAAAAGAAGACGAGAGTTTGGAAGATTGTGTGGAATGATTCAAGTACACCTTATAGAGGTTGTGTCACTCTAACCTAGATAAGGAAATTCTAAAAATTATCCTCCTACGATCTTTCCGTGAGGACTCAATGGAACTATTGAACATTGTGGGAAAGGGAGACATCTCTAAGGAAAGTTTCGAAGGTATCTGTGAATTATGCATTCAGTGCTCGAGGGGGCTTGCAAGAAAAATACAAGGAATTCGCTCAACAAAAGGGTCTGGAGGAGGTGTTACTAAAATAGAAATCGAAAACCTGCTAGACAATTTGAGGACAAATATCCTCAACACCCTATCAGCACAGATGGATACGTTGCAAGTAAAACAAAAGCAACTGGAATTGGATAGGACTATGGCGATATTTTGCCCGATGTGTAGAAAGAAGCATCCAGAGAGGGAATGTCCACTGAACTCCATAGAGGAATGTGCAATCTGAGAGCTAAATCATGAAACAAGCTCATGCCCCTCCCTACCAGGCCTGAAAGTAGTATTTCAAGGGACGGGGAAAGACATGGAGCAACTGTACCTCATGGGCTCTAAAAATCCATGGCAACCTCGACTGCCATTGGGAAATCAAGGTATGTACTCAGATCCATCTCAGTATTTCAATAATTCTAATATGAATCCTCAGTCCATGCCCTATCCTTCCATGTGGCCACAATACCAGTTTCCACCGTAGCAACAGTGGAGCCCTCAATCCAGTTCGAGCTCCCCATGGGCTCCAACTTGGCGAGGATCCCCTCTTGGGAAGTTTCCTCAGTCGATGCCACAGATATGAAAGGGATTCCTGCTAATTCATGTACCCATCATATATACATTAAGGAGGATTGTCATCCTGTGAGACAACTCAGAGAAGGATGAACCCCGCATTGAAAAATACTGTGAAAGAAGAACTTTAGAAATTACTAGACGTAGGTTTTATTTACCCCATCTCAGTTAGCTAATGGGTCTCCCCATTAGTAATGGTCCCTAAAAAAATGGTAAATGGCAGATATGCGTGGATTATCGAGAATTAAATAAGGCAATGCAGAAAGATCATTTTCCTTTGCCATTTATTGATCAAGTTTTGGACACATTGGCGGGTAAAAAGTTTTTTTCTTTTCTAGATGGGTTTAGTGGGTATAACCAGATCCAGATAGCTCCTGAAGATCAGGACAAAACCACTTTCACATGCCCCTGGGGAACATTCACATACTGGGTCCTTCCTTTTGGCCTATGTAATGCTCCTGCAACGTTCCAGAGGGCAATTTTGGGAATCTTCTCTGACTTGATAGATGACAGTGTTGAAATCTACATGGATGAATTTACTCCATATGGGGATTCATTTCTTCAAGAGATGAAAAATTTAGAAAAAGTTCTCGAAAGGTGTATACAAGCGCGTGTCTCGCTGAGTACAACAAAATGCCATATGGTGATGGAAGAGGGAATTGTTCTGGGACATTTTCTCTCAGCTGAAGGAATCCGGATGGACCCAACAAAGACAAAGGTAATTCAACATTTCCTGACACCCAAAACGCCCACGTAGGTACGCAAATTTATTAGTTGTGTTGGTTATTACAGGCATTTTATAGAAAATTTTGCTAAAGTAGCACATCCACTTTTTCAATTTCTAACAAAAGATTCAGATTTTGTGTGGACAGAGGACTATGATGCAGCCTTTACGAGAATTAAGGAATTGGCATGTAGTGCTCTAATCCTTAAAGGGATAGACTGGGCATTACCTTTCCATATTCATACAGATGCTTCCCAAACAACGATTGGTGCAGTATTAGGACAACAAGAGGACAAAATACCATGCACAATTTACTATGTTAGTAAGAATTTGGCTCCTACTGAATTAAACTACACAGTGACTGAGAAAGAGTTCCATGCTGTCATTTACGCCATCAATAAATTCTAGCACTACATTACCGGGTATCCTACCTTTGTGCATACCGATCATGCAACTATCAGGTATTTAATGAATAAACATGTTACCCCTGGTCGTATCACAAGATGGCTTTTTCTACTACAGGAATTTGATATTACTATAGTAGATAAACTAGGGAAGGACAATGTGGTTGCAGATTTCTTATCTAGGATAGAACACGATGGTAAGAATACACCAATTGAAGATTATTTTCTAGATGAACATATTTTGCAGTATCTGCTAACACTCCGTGGTATGCAGATATTGCTAATTATCTTGCTTCAGGGAAGGTGCCTCATCATCTGTCATATAGGGAGCAACGAAAGATTATTCACCAGAGTACCTGGTATTCATGGATGGCAGGATATCTCTTTCATACAGGGGTTGACCAACAGATTCAGTGTTGTGTGGCAGAAGATAATATCTATGAGATACTGAATGCTGCACATGATGGACCTTGTGGAGGACATTTTGCAAATAAAAGAATAGGTCACAAAGTGCTGCAAATGGGATATTATTGGCCCTCCATCTTTCATGATGCCCAGGATTATGTCCGAAGGTGTGATAGCTGCCAACGGATGGGACAACATGGGAAAGAAGATGAAATGCATCTACAGCCCCAGATAGTCCTTGAACCATTTGAGAAATGGGCCATTGATTTCGTTGGACCCTTTAACCCACCTTCTCATCAGAAAGATTACATCTTGGTCTGCACTGATTATGTAACTAAATGAGTGGAAGCCGGAGCGGTCACAAGAGCAATAGAGAAAGTAGTGGCATACTTCCTTTTTGAAGAAATATTTTCCCGATACGGTACTCCAAGGGAAATTGTGTCGGATGGAGGATCATAGTTCACATCTGACATGATAGGAAAGATGATGCAAAAATATGGGGTCAAACATAGAGTGACAACCCCCTACACCCTCAGGTGAACGGGAAAGTAGAAATCACAAACAAGGTATTGGAAAATATCTTGACAAAGACAGTAGCAAGTCATCGCCGTGACTGGGCACAGAAACTTCCAGAAGCTTTATGGGCATACAGAACAACATGGTGGAACACAACTGGGTTTTCTCCATTTGAATTAGTCTATGGGAAAGTCCCCTTGTTTCCAATGGAATTTGAAATCAATACACTCAGAACAACTCTAGAAGTAGGCCTAGACCTATCAAAAGCACATAAACACCGACTGGAATAGCTGAATGAGTTGGACGAGATTCGGTCAGTAGTTGTCCAGAAGACCACTGTTGTTCAACAACAGAGAATGAAATGGCATGATAAATTTATCAAAAGTAAGGTGTTTCATGTGGGAGATTGGGCATTACTTTATGATTCCCGATTTAAGGATTTCAAAGGCAAGCTCCGCACTCGTTGGATGGGGCCATATCAAGTGGACACAATGTTCGACAATGGAACGGTTAGATTAATTACAATAGATGAGAATAATACCTCATTCTTAGTAAACAGACATCGTCTAAAACTATACCACCGTCCAGCCTCTAGAAATGCCTTTGTCAAACAACTTTCTGATTCATCTGATTTAATGGTTGTTGGAATGAAGGAC
>ML778327.1:381283-400727 GCA_009831015.1 Picea engelmannii | reverse complement strand
TCTATGTCTATCTTTGAGTCCTTTTCCATATATGCAGTTGTTGAATGCCATCATTGTTAAGCATCTTCTGAATGACAAAACAATAAACTGAACAAAAGAATGTTTTCATATTCTTTCTACAAATTTAGGATGTTCCTTTTTTTTGTGTTCGACAAAGAAATTGTGTAGGGAATTGAAATCATCTGATGTAGCAGATGTTCTAGTCGCAGAGAAAATAAAATATTGGCAATTTGCATTGTCTTTGCATCTTGCTCTCATCGATGTGCATTGTTTCTTGACTACTTCGATGTGCATTGCATTGAAACAAACACCTGTGTTAAAAAGGACAATAGTGAAAACACATAAATAAAGAACAAGATCTACAGAGGTGCATTTTGCTAATTTGATTCCCGTGCTATTAATTTGTTTTCTGTTAACATTATATATTTCATGCAATTTTGACATAAGTGTTTAATTACGCGTTCATTGGTTTTGGTTTACTACTTTCACATGAAAATGAAATAGGGAAATTGAAGGAGAGAAAGAAGTAACAAGCAATGCAAGAGAGGAAACTGAATAATAATGTTCCAAGAGAAGGTATGCATGGAACAATTAGACAAGTAACAACCTTTATTTTTTGGTGGCTTTTATGCAGATGCACAAATATATATTGATACTGCATAGTATTGGGTATAATCGAAAGTCCATATTGCATCGGTTTCTATCATGTTGGTAGTAAGTTGTGCATCTAGTGTTTTTCAAGTTTTCATGTCCATGGCTCCAAGTTATGTGCATATTGAATTTCTTTTCATGAAATGAACAAATTGTGAGCGTAGACTATTTGGAAATTACACAAATGTTCCAGTCCTATGTCAGATGTGAATGGACAATATATTCACCAGAAGTGCATTGATAAAGTGAAAAAACATATGACATTAAAATATATAGCCTTTGAATTGTGAAAAGACACGCTAGGTTGCAAAAACAAATCATAATTTTCATTATTTTCCATTTGAAAAAAATGACATATACACAGGTACACTAGTACATTTCATGCAAATGTCCAGGTATCAATTTAAAAATAGTACATAATAAATTATATGTGGTACACATTCATGTATATGTTGTTTCAACCAAGAGAAGTTGGAAAATCTGGGGAAGTATTAGTACCGGTGCATCGTAGACACACTCCCAACAATAGAGTTACATGTAAATTTGTATAGTCTATTTTATTTTTCACGTTGCGAAGGCAATTTGGATAATAGCAACAGGTACTTAGGCAAGTTGCAAATTTCTATATCCAATTCAAGTGAGATAGGTATACCTGGAATCAAAGAAATCAGTGTTGAGGAGTTAAGTGTGATAGGGACAGGTGAAGCAAGTATCCATGCACAACAGGACCAAATGGAAAGGTATGCATATAAAAGTGTGCATTTTTTAGGTGGACAAGAAATACATTGAAATTATTTTTCATATTTCTTATTTTCTACAATTTCTATTGAATGGTGAAATTGCACAACTTCGAACATTGTGTCAACAGAAGACTCAAACAATCCCAGAACTGGCGAAGTATTCATTAATGATGTGATGATTGTTTACAACACATATTTTGATAAGGAGAATAGAACATGCAAAATATTACATGTTGACATGACATATGAAAATGGTATGATGACAATTACAATGACTTCTCCTAAACACCTCATTGAAAGACTTGAGAAAAATATTGTTCTCGAAGCTGGAATATCTATTGCAAATTTCAAAATTCTACCAAAAAGTGGCTATGACCATGGTGATTGCGATCGTGTTATATGCATAGCTGAATCAAGTGTTGTTGAGACAATTTATCCAACGTGAAAAGAATACAATTTCATGCTAGACACAACAATCAAGCAATTTTCAAGAAATGCAGACATGTATCTCATCGACACTATTGGAGCTACCGTGACGTTGGCTAGGAAAGTTGGATCACAATACATTTTTCATATAAAAGATAGAAACACAGAGGAAGACAAAGAAATGATATGCGTTTCCATTATCATTTTTTTGTTTGTTTATATGTTACTATATGTTAGGTGTGGCTATATGATGACCACTGTCTTTTATGTATCAACTGCAATTGTTCGAGACATATGGACATTGCTTCACTTCACTAGAACAACAATTGCAAACAAGGAAATTTCCCATTTTTTTATTTAAAAATATAACCAAGAGGAGAGATGGAAAATAAAAGGTAGTTTGCAAAACACAATCGACATTTATAACATAACTTACAACACAAGTGATCAAAGTTATGAAAAGAATAATTGGGTCGACATATGTTGTAAGTATAGATTGGAAACTCTATCTGCAAATGTCGTGTACAACACACACACACACACACATATCGTAAATTATTAAAAATTGTATTTTATGAACATGTCGAGGTTTCAAAAGAAGCAAATGCATCAACTCCATTTGAACTTGTTTGTGAAATTAACAATTCTCTTGCAGGCACATCTGCTTTGATAAAAAATGCAATGTTTGACTGTGTAAGATGCAATCAGAGATGCCCTTTTGTATATAAACATTTCTTGAGTGCTTTCATATGTACAATTGACAACGATAATGTGAAATGCACCGCTAGGGAACCTATACTGCAGGAACTGCTTCCTAGTCTAATAGAAATGCAATATGAAATCTATTTTCAAAAGAAACCCATAACAGTTTATGTGCTATGCGATTTTTGAGTACATGGAAAATTTACATTGAACGAAGACAATGGCATGTTGCATGTAGGGTATATATTGGACGAGTACAGTGCCATCATGCATGTGCAATGACTTTTGTCTATTGATTTTAAATTTCTTTGTGTGAATACAATAACTCTGATCTAGTTATTATTTTTTATATTGGCAAAAATGCTCTTGCGTAATATCATACACATTGTATATACATATTGCCTGTGTACTTATTGAATGCTAGAAATAATGTATGCATTGATTCGAATGTATTTCATTGACACTATTAGTATTGTAGTATTGTTATGTTTCATTCTTTGCAATTCAATTATATCAAAATTTTATGGAAATTGAAGACAAGTTGTTCGGATGTTATTGGTCATGTTACATTGCAATATTGATACATTGTTACAATAACTAGATTGCAATTGGAACACGTTTGCATATGCACTATGCATCTTTGCTATGAGTGTCAGAAATTGCTTTCACAATGTGATTGTGCAAGAAATCACAATAACATTTGTTCTACTTACAAGTATTAGTGTGAATTTGTATATTAGCCTGCTTGTCTACATAGATTTTTTTACTGTTTCATTTGGTGCAACAAAGAATAGAACATGCGATAAATCTTTTGCATAAAACAAAGTTAGGCATTTTGATTCTTGTCTATTGATAATAGCATGGAATTCAATGAACCATATAGTTTCAATTGATTTAAGCAACTTGACCTGAGTGAATAGACAAACAATAAGAACAATGTTCTAATTGACCTATATATAGAATAAAATGCAATCAAACTTCAATAAAAAAAAACACATTGTTATATCACTACCTTAAACCAGATATTTGCATGATTGTGCAACACATATGTCCATGAATTTAAATAGAAAACAAGAATCTTGGTAAATTGCATATGTTTAAAACTAAAATATACATATGTCACAAATTGCTCACAACTTTCACACAACTATAAACAACTAGTTATCATAATATAGCTTCTCCTTGTCGGCATTTACAGTTAACCGTAAATGTACACATACATGTAATATCAATTAAAATGAAATTTCCACTGGGTTCAGTAAATCAAATATAGATTTCATTTTGCAGTTATGCAAACTATTAGGATTACAGTAGTCCGGAAGTGCGGGATGGAAATGCAATGACTTGACTAATTTCTCTGCACATTTCCTATAAAATAGAATAAATGTTGTGTTTGAAGGGATACACATCCGTGGAATGCAAGATGGATGAACATATGGATACATGGAATACAACAATGTCCTGGTGTACATATGCACATTGTGACAAGAAAAGTTACATATAATTTTGTCTTTTGCAAGTGCTTGACACATTTGTACATGTTGCACTGATATTTAGTGATTTTATAATCTACAATTAAAGTCAAATACCTAATTTATATATCCATTGCACTATAACCTTATACGTTGTACATAAATACCTAGCTACCACCTTTTTCTTTGTTACCATCATTCCCATGACTCCATTAGTGATCTTCAACTTGACTATGTCTAGATAAATTTAACAATGTTCTAAACTGACTAGATCTCCTTGTTTGCACAAGAGATATATATGAATTAACCGAAGCATCATATTTATGAATGATCACATCTAATAAAATAGATTGATAAAGTTGTCACATCCTTAGCATACATAACAAATTGTGATAAATAAATATACGTGATAATTTGAATTTGATAAGAGTATGAAATCAACAAAACGAAATGCATCGGGCATAATAGACAAGGGTTGCATCGCAACATAGATCCTACCAACTTGAAAATATATATTGAACAATGAAACTTAGTATAACTAGATGCATAGATAAGGAATAGTCTTTGTCAAAAAATAATTCATATAATAAAGAACAAAAACATTATTGTATATGCAAAGATGACAATGATTAGAATAAAATGGAAACAATTAGCATAAAACTTTGTAAAAATAAGCAAAACAAATCAAACTGTTCAATGCGAAGTAAAACCTAGTAGTACATTGTATGTGCAAAGATTTTTTCTACGAACATTTATCCGCACCTCTATACAGGTATATCCCCACATAGGTATGATATTATTTATTCATGTTCAATGCCCAATATACAATGTGCAATTTATTAAATAATTAATTATTTAATATTCTTTATTAATTACTTGTTAACTATTTATTAATTATTTAATATTGTTTGCACCTCCACATAGGTATAACTTCGCATAGGTATGATATTATTTATTAATGCGCAATGCACAATATGGAAAATTCCAATTATTAATTATTAATTATTTAATATTCCAATGTACAATGCATTGTTGTTTATGTGCAGGGACTTTTCCACTGGTGTATCGTCGCACAACGTGACTTTGTACCCATGCATTGTGTTCCTGCACAACTATTGTTCTGTGTCCATACATCATATGTGCATTATTTAGTATTATTTATTAACTAGTTATTAATTATTTAATATTAAATAGTTAATTATTTATTAATAATTTAATATTGCAATGGGCAATGTGTTGCTTCTTATGTGAAGGGACTTTTGCACACATCTATTCTGGCACAACTATGGTTACATACTGGTATGTGCATTATTAAATATTATTTATTAGATATTTAATAATTATTTAATATTAAATAATTAATTATTTATCAATTATTTAATATTGCAATTTGCAATGGGTTGTTGCTTATGTGTGGAGACTTTGTACAACTATATCTTTATGCAGGTTTGGTTCTATACCCGTGCATCGTGTGCAAATTATTTAATGGGATCTTGCTTGTGTGTAAAGAATTTTGAACAGATATATATCACGCACACGTATGTCTGTTGGTGGTGCATATACGAGTAAAAAAAATTCTTCTGTTGGCCCTTGACCAAGTTTTAAGGATCCTTGGTCATGTTTGACCTATTTTGGGACTTCGACAGGCCGTCGAAGGAGGAGCGAAGGTCAAAGCGGAGATCATGGGATCTCGGCCCCTTTTTTAGGGCTTTTCCATTTTGGTCTTATGTAATGGGTATGGGGATGTCAGCCCATGGGTTTACCCATGTTTAGGCCCTTTTTGTAATGTATAAATAGATGTCTAGGCAATGTAAGAAAGGGAGAAGAGAGGGGGCCTTGGTACCTAGCCAAAGTGTGGAGTGCAAATTGTAAATGCTTTGTGCAAGTTATGTTGAGAACTTGAAGAGCTAAGCGCAAATGACTATGTAAAGGATTTGTGTTGTAATCTAGCTCAGGGAAGGAGGATATAGCGAAGTGCGCGCAGATATCCTATCCTATGCTGAGTAGGATCTTATGGCTCTGTGCATGTAGAAGATTGACAAAAGACAATAAAAGAGAAGAAGAGTTGGTGGACATAGTCGTAGGCTGGGGGTGAACCAAGTATATCCTGTGTTTCTATGCCTTGTGTGATGTATTGATGTGTTTATATGTTTACTTTCTTAGTGCTTTGATATAGATGAATGATAGGTAGATATGTTGATGCTTTGTGCTTAATAATGTGAATGAATGCTAGATCTGCTCTATCTTTATGTGCTAAGTGCTTGGGCGTATTAGATCTTGTAGACTACTGTGATGCTCTGTTATTAGGGTTTACCTACGCTATAAATTAATGTTAAATACCAATGATATATAACTGCTAAGTTCTCTGATAAGGTGTTACAATCACATATCTGTGTCCCAGCTAAGGTTGCAGACACTGGAGTCCTGCAACCACCCCTGCCTCTACCTCGAGTGAGACTGCATCTGCTTAGCAGGTGCTGTCAAAAGGGCCGGTAGTTAGGGTTTTGTTGGTGCGTTGTTGAAGCGTTGAACCCTGGGTCTGTCCCTGTGCCAACAAATGGTTCTGTTGCCGGGACCTGAAACTATGATTGCTGGGAACTGAAGAAAAGATAAATCTCCGTGCATAGATGTATTTCCCTAGTGTGCAAGATTCTACTTGACTTGTGAAGCTATGTGATAAGAAGAGAAGTCAGATATAAAGAAAAGTGGTAAGATATTGAAGCTTTTTGCTCTGATAAAGGTAAGAACAGTGAAAATTTTTGATTGAAAAGGTAAGATAAGTGGAAATTTTTGTTTCGAAAATATGAATCTAGGTATGTTTGATAAATTTTGTCCTAGCCTGAAAACTAGGGCACAACTAGAAGAAAGAAGATTTGATATGAGTAGATCTATGAGAAATGATGAAAGATATGTTATTCCTATGCATAGAAAGAATGTTTGGACTAACAAATGGATGCAGGATCCTAGACATAATTTTTTGCAGGTTAGCTACTATGATACTAATGCACAGTATAGGAAAGGTTGGGGATCATTTAAAAGAAAAAGAGGATTAATTCTTTGTTACAGTTGCAGAAGACTGAGACATATTTCTAAGGAATGCCCTAATAGAAGACCTACTTGTCTTTATTGTAAAGCTATGGACCATGAAGTTTTGGATTTCCTTAGAATGATTTATAAGGTTGAAAGAATGAATATGAGACAAGAAAACCCTGAGGAAGGCCAAGAAACTAAGACCATGGCAGAACCCCAAAATGAATTAGAGAATGTATTTCTACAAATGAAAGAAACCATGAATGATCACAGAAATATCAACTTATCAGAGATCTTCAAAGAAAAAGAGTGAATAGAAACAAGAATAGGAGACTTCGACATTGACTGTGTTCTGGATGAGGAAACACATGTGAATATCATCACAGAAAGAACCTGGGAAATTTTAGGAAAGCCTGCTATGATTCCTTCATTGGGAGGAATACGATTATTTAGAGGAAAGCTGATAACCCTATGTGGAAGAATCACCCAGATATTTATGAGTGCTCATGGAACTTTGACAAAGAAAGATTTTGAGGTTGTTAAATTTATTGAGAACAATGCCCCATTTGCTGTGTTACTAGGAAAAACCTAGATTGAGAAGGATCAGGCCAGAAGAAAAGAAGAGAAAGTCTTAGAAAAAAATAAGCAAGAATTAAAAGATTTCATGACTAGGAGGATAACACACTTGATTAAAGAACAGGAGAACAGATCGAAGCTGTTTAGAACCAGAAACTTGGATGTTGAAGTTGAAAAAAAACAAGAAGATTCATAGAAGAGTGGAACACCTACCCCAGACAGAGAATAAGTATTTCCCTTGAACCCTATGAAAGAATATCAACAACATGAAGTTACGATGCCAAAAGGAGATAAGAATAAAAATGGAAAGAGGAATACCGAGATGAAGATCACAGGGAAGAAGGCTAGAAAGATCAGTAAGAAGAGAGAAAAGATAGAAAAGTTGCAGAAGGTTCTAGAGGGGACTTCGTAGAAGGAAGGTTGCAAAACGGGAACTTTGTCGGGATATCAGAACAACGCAAAATGGCACTTCGCCATGGAAAAGAAATATAACCGTTGGAGGCATTATGACCATTAAACTGATGCACTGAATGGTTAGAACAAAAATTATGACGAGAAATATCATCATTAGACCGTTGGGACCACGCCGCAACAGACAAAACCACATTGATGAAGGCCTCTCGTCCGTTGGAGAGATTCGTTAAATCGTTGTCTACTTCTTGTGTCAACTGTTGCACCAAAAACACTTTTGCATATTGTATCCGAGCCAACTCATTGCTACCACGCTGTGTGGTGCAAACCCCTATCCCTCTTAAGGGCTGAACAACCTCCCGGTCAGGATCTTCTGATTCCAGAGCCGAAATGGTTGTTCTGGTTCCAAACTGGAATCCTTCGAATGAACATATAGGTCCCCCACAAATGCTCAGTTGGTTTTTCCAAACACTAAGCGTGAGCTCCCACAACACACGACCAAGAGCCATGACCTTGCGCTAAGCCAAAAAGGGTGCTTGTTGTGGACCGAAACTTCACAAGTCAAGTGTCCCGTCCCTTCATCCTTCGAACCCCCGGTTGCCGAAATGCCAAAATATCGTGGGTCGGGACTTCACAAGTCAAGCGTCTCGTCCCTTCATCCTCCGAACCCCTAATTGCCGAAATGTCGAAATGTCATGGGCCGGGACTTCACAAGTCAAGCATCCCACCCTTTCGTCCTTCGAACCCCCAGTTGTCGAAATGACAAAATTTCCTAGCACCTATTCCTTCGGGTTTTCTCATTTCACGAAATTAGAATGCAAGGGGTATCTCCACTCCTTGGAATCCACGGTTGCCGGGATGCCAAAATTTCCCAACGCCTATTCTTTTGGGTTTTTGCGTTTCACAAAATATGGGTGCAAGGGATATCTCTACTCCTTGGAATCCATGGTTGCCGAAATGTCGAAATGTCGAAATGCCGAAACGCCAAAATGCCTTGGTGTTTGATCAAAGGCTCACCATAATCCCTGGGATCTACGGTCCATGTCCGACCTTGCTATTTCACTATTTCATGATTTGGGGTTTTTAGAGACAAGGGTTTCTATCCTTCCAACTCATGGTACCCAAAATCGTGAAATGGACCAACGTTCCAGATCTATTTGAGATCGATGGTCACTATTCCTCCTGAGTTTTGGATGTCAAAAATCCCTCGCCGCTAACCTCCTCGCAGCTCCACCTTATCCAATGGCTGGAGGGGTTTCGACATTTCTCCTTAAGGACTCTCCACCATCCATTTAGATATTCGAGGTCTCCCTTCCCGGATCTATGCAGCGTTAAAGCCTGTGCTTCTCCCTCAAATCAGACGGTCTGCAGGATCTTCCATCATGATCCAACGCTCGACGATGTTCTTCCTCCTGAGATTTTACTCACTTCAGACTTAGAATATTTTCTAAGTCTTCAAAGACTTGGTCTTCGTTATTTCCAGGGAATGAGTTCCTAGATCTTGATAACACTTTCCAAAGTGCTATCCCTCCTGAGATTTGTCTGGTTCAGACTTCGATTTCCTGCAAACTCCTTGCATTTGATGTATTTCGATGACTCAGATCCACGATATTTCTCACAGAGAAATTCCTCCTGATATCCTTACATTCCCCTCTGGCTCGATGCACACCTTGCAGAGCTTCCAATGAAGAGAAACAATTGAAACTGGAAAAAAACTCACAGTTCCATCCACTTGTTCATGTAAACAGAAATTATAGGAAAATGCACACAGTCCACACACCATACATTTGGATCAATTTTCCATTCTATTATATTCACAAGTTCCCAATGGATATAGAATACATTCAAAATTACAGTAACTCAAAACACTGAGATCTCCTGCTAACTCATAGTTCTCTCTTATAGCTAATTTATCTCTGTATTGCAGCTCCCTCTAACTGGGTGTACAAACTTCTACATAACTCAAAAATGTTTCTAGGGTTTCTCCTGGCTACTTGCCTACTCTAAAATTCATCCTACGCTATCTTAGTTCAGTCACATTTCAAATCCGAGGTGGAAACTCCTGCTCTGTTTACAATTTCAAAAATTGCCTCAAAGGGTAAAATTCGACATTGGTTCAAGCATGCCCCCAAAGGTGAATTCCGGCGCTGAGTGGAGGCAGATTATGAAATTGGTTGTAACTACCCACGTTGAAGTTCTGGAAGAAATCTCACGTGTTGAGTGATCCCACCTCTATGTGCTTACCAACGATGCTCCTCCATCATACTCTCCTTGACGAAAATTCATGAACTCCTGTCCATGAGCTCCTCTACTGACTTTCCCTGCTTCTGGATAGCAGCTTCATTTTCCCAACTAGCATATTCTATTGGGTGCCCCTTCCATTTGACCAGATATTCAAAATAATTCTTCCTCCTGGTCTTCTTATCAATCCTCTAATCAACAATTTTCTCCATCTACGGCTTTTTCTTCCACAGGCATCTGTTTCTCCCACAGAATCTTTCCTTGATCTTCTGATCCTTCAGTGTCGTATTTCCTATAAGGGTATAGGTATGAGACATTGAATATGGGAGAAATGCCCACACCATCTGGCAAATCGATCTCATAGGCGTTGGCATCAAACTTCCTCAAGATCTTACAGGGTCCTATATTCTTCATCTTCAATTTGTTATATGTTCCCCTAGGGAACCTTTCCTTCCTAAGATGTGCTAAAACATGATATCCCACTTTAAATTGAAGTTCCCTGTGATGTTGATCAACTTTTTGCTTGTATTTCTGATTAGAACTCTCCAAATGTCCTTTGATCTGGCTATGGAGTCACTCCATCTTCGCAGCAAAATCCTTTGCTCCAGCGCTCCTGATCTCACCCTGTTCCAAGTCTCTCAAATCAAACACTCCCCTGGGTTGCATTCCATATAGTATTTGGAGTGGGATCCTTCCATTGCTCCTATTTGGTGAGTCATTGTATGCAAATTCTGCTTGTGGCAGAATCTGATCCCACTGGTTACGATGTTCAATAACTAGACTCCTTAATAAATTCCCCAAACTTCTATTTACCACTTAAGTCTGCCCATTTGTTTGAGGGTGATTAGCTGAGATGAAGGAAAAATTTGTCCCCATCTTCTTCCACAACATCCTCCAAAAGTTGCCAACAAATTTTGTGTGTCTGTTTGAGACAATGCTCTTGGGTAGGCCATGAAGTCTCACAACTTCTTTGAAAAATAGATGTGAAACATGTGTTGCATCACTGGTCTTCTGGCATTGGATGAAATGTGCCATATTGGAAAACCTATCCACCACCACAAATATGGAATCGAATCCCCTTTGTGTTCTTGGAAATCCCAACACAAAATCCATTCTTATTGCATCCCAAGGCCTCTCTGGTATTGACAATGGTTGATACAATATAGTGTTCTATCTTTTCCCCTTTGCATGTTGGTAGATCCTACATTTGTTCACAAACTTTATCACCTATGTTCTCATACCTGGCCAATAGTATGAACTCCTCAATTGTGCAAATGTTTTATCGTGGCCGAAATGTCCAGCCAATCCTCCACTATGCTTCTCCTTCAGAAGATTGTCCCTCATTGAGAATCTTGGTATGCACAATTGATTTCCTCTGAACAACAGTCCTTCCTGAACCATATACTTTTTCCACTAACTTCCATCTCTCAGTATAGGGCTTGTACATGCTTCGTAGGCCTCCTTGAAATCTGTATCATCACAATACATATCCTTAAGGTGTTCAAACCCCAAGGTCTCCACCTGGAATTCTTGCATGATCAAACATCTCCTGCTTAACGCATCAACAACCTTGTTAGCATTCCCAGCAATATGTTTTATGACAAAAGTAAAATTTTTCATAAATTCAACCCATTTTGCATGCCTCTGATTCATTTTTTCTTGTCAGGTTATGAATTGTAAAGCTTGGTTATCACTGTACAAGAGAAACTCTTGCGGGACAAGATAATGCCTCCATTTCTTCAATGCTTGAATTATGGAATAGAACTCCTTGTGATATGTGGAGTATTTCCTCTTAGTCTCATTTATATTCTCACTGAAATAGGCAACATGTCTATTATCCTAACTCAAAACTGCTCCTATCACAATTCCGCTCGCATCACATCTCACCTGAAATGTCTTTTCGAAATTCGGCAAGACCAAAATTGGTCGTTCCGTTATGTTCTCCTTTAATATCTTGAATCTATTTTCAGCCTCCTCTATCCATTTAAAAGACTTGTGTCACTTCTTCACTGTATCCATCATGGGTGCACAAATCCCACTGAAGTCTCTAATGAACTTTCTATAAAAACTTGCTAAACCATGAAAGATCCTTACCTGGAACATGCTCCTTGGTGACGGCCACTCTCTGATTGCTTTCACCTTCTTTGGATCCATCTTCAATTCATTTAAAGAGATCACGAAACCCAAATAAATGAGTTATGTCTTCATAAAAGAGGACTTCTTCAAATTGATCAGTAGCTTCTCCTGCTGTAGTCTCCTCATTACTAGCATTAGGTGCCTCAAATTCTATTCTTTAGTCCTTCTAAAGATCAGTATATCGTCTAGATATACAACCAAGAACTTACCAATGAAATCCTTTAGAATTTCGTTCATCAGCCTCATAAAAGTGCTTGGGGAATTCGTTAGTCCAAATGGCATAACCAACCACTCATATAGACCTTCATTCATCTTAAAGGTTGTTTTCCATTCATCACCTTCTCTCATCCTAATCTGGTGATATCCACTTTTTAGATCTATCTTAGAAAAGAAATTTGCTCCACTTAAGAAATCCATTAAGTCATCCATTGTTGTTAAAGGAAATCTGTACCTGATGGTGATCTTGTTGATGGCTCTCGAGTCTGTGCACATTCTCCATCCTCCATATTTCTTTGAGCTTAACACAATTGGTACTGTGCATGGGCTCAAACTTTCTCTAACTAAACCCTTATCCAACAACTCTTGGACTTCGTTCCTCACCTCCTCATTCTCTTGAGGTGTTAATCTGTACGTTGCTTTGTTTGGCAGGTTTGCTCCTGGTATCAAGTCGATATGATGAATGATACTCCTGATGGGCGGCAATGAGTTTGGCAGCTCATCCACCACTATATCAACAAAATTATTCAGTAGCTCCTGAACTTCTTTAGGTAAATCATCCAATGATGTACTCGTAAGGATGACTCTGGGCTTCCTCACCATAGCGAACTGCATCTCCTATTCTTCCTTGACTTCTTTCAGGAGTTCCTTCCCACTCATGAGAAGTATGCTTGTAGTGGCTTCCTCTTTTGCTCTCTTCTCCTCCATTGGTAGCAACATATGCATCCTACCATTCTTCTCCAATGTATATGTATTCTTCCTTCCATCGTGAATGACATTTCTGTCAAACTACCATGGTCTTCCCAAAAAAATGTGGTATATGTCCATGGGAATTACATCACATAGGATTTCATCTTTATATCCTCCTATTATAATTTCAAGCAGGCATTGTTTAGTGATCATTACCTGGTGTCATTTTTGCATCCATGAGACTTTGTATGGCCTTGGATGTGCAGTTGTCTTCAGATCCAATTTCTCCACCATCTCTATGGATACTAGGTTGTCAGTACTCCCACTATCAATGATCACCTTGCATACTTTATCCTTAGTCTTGCAAGCTGTCCTAAAGAGATTGTTTCTTTGTACTGGATTTTTAATTTATGCCTCTGGTTTTAAGAGAACTTTTCTCAACATCAGGGATGCTCCATCCTCTGCTCCTTCTGCTTCAACATCTCTTCACCGTGCTTATGAAATGTGAGCTTCTCCTCCTTCCTTCTTCTTCTTTGGACATTCCCAAGACATGTGCCCTATATTTCCACAGTTATAGCACCTTACTCCTCCTCTACCTCTTCCTCTGAAAGAGTTTCTTCCACCACTCTGTCTCCCTCGCGAACTTCCTCCTCATTCTGCGTGATTGTGTGGTTTCTCAGCCTCATCCTTAGACTGATGTGCTCTATCGTGGTTAAATCCCTTACTTTTTCTTGGGATCAAGCCTTTACCTCTTCCTCGCTGGTTCTATTTTTTGGCCAACTTCTCCTCTGCCTTTAGCACAAATTGATAAGAATCTTCCATAGTCCTCACTGACATCATGCTAAGCTCATCTTGGATTTCATATCTCAATCCATTTATATATCTGGCAACTCTTTCTTCATCTCTCTCCCTTTGTCCAATTTTGATGTTTAGCTGATAGAACTCCTTGGTGTACTCCTTGAATGTCATCCCTTTTTGTCTCAGGTTCTGTAGCTTCCTGAAAAAATTGATCTGGTAGTCTTTGGGTATGAACTTAGCCTTCAGTTTGGCTACCATCGTGTCCCAACATTTTATCCTCTGTTTGCCTTTACTTCTCCTCTCGACCTGTAGTTCGTCCCAACACAGTGCTGCATGCCCTTTTAGCCTGGTGACTGCCTGCTTCACCTTATTCTCCTCATCGACATCTTCATAGTCAAAGTGTTTGTCCATGGACCTTATCTAGTCCAACAATTCTTCAGCATCTAGATTTCCCTCATACATGGGGACCCCTATCTTAGCTCTACCTCCCAATCTGGCAACTTCTCTCAACAAACATTCTTCTGCATCATCCTCTCCTATAGCTTCTTCAACCTCAACCTCTTCACTTTCTACATGACTGGCATCCCCAATGTCAGGTGCTCTTCTCTGTGCTACTTCCATTGTTTCCAATCGGGCGTGAAGCTTTCGCATATCCCTTTCTACATCATGGTTGGCTAAAGGCGGCTCTCGTCTTCTTTGCGGCATTATGTTGACTATCTGTCACACCCAGAGTACAGCTCTGAGTTCTCTGTCTCCTTCTTTTCCTCCTTCGCCTGAAGTCTACAGACGAAAAAATTACGCTCTGATACCACCTGGTGCAGACCCCTATCCCTCTTAAGGGTTGCGCGACCTCCCGGTCAGGATCTTCTGATTCCAGAGCCGAAATGGCTCTTCTGGTTCCAAACTGGAATCCTTCAAACAAACACATAGGTCCCCCACAAATGCTCAGTTGTTTTTTCCCAACACCAAGCGTAAGCTCCCACAGCACACGACCAAGAGCCGTGACCTTGCACTAAGCCAAAAAGGGCACTTATCGTGGACCAAAAATTCACAAGTCAAGTGTCTCGTCCCTTCATCCTTCGAACCCCCAGTTTCCGAAATGTCAAAATATCGTGGGCCGGGACTTCACAAGTCAAGTGTCCCGTCTCTTCGCCCTTCGAACCAGCGGTTGCCGAAATGATGAAATGTCATGGGCCAGGACTTCACAAGTCAAGCGTCCCATCCTTTCCTCCTTCGAACCCCCAGTTTCCGAAATGCTGAAATGTCCCAGCACCTATTCCTTCGAGTTTTCGCATTTCGCGAAATCAAAATGCAAGGGGTATCTCCGCTCCTTTGAATCCTCGGTTGTCGAGATGGAAAAATGTCCCAGCGCCTATTCTTTTGGGTTTTCATGTTTCATGGAATCTGGGTGCAAGGGATATCTCTGCTCCTTGGATTCCACGGTTGTAGAAATGTCGAAATGTCAAAATGCCGAAATGTCGAAATGCCTTGGCGTTCGATCAATGACTCACCATAATCCCTGGGATCTATGGTCCACGTTTGACCTTGCTATTTCGCTATTTCACGATTCAGGGTTTTGAGAGACAAGGGTTTCTGTCCTTCCAACTTGTGGTACCCGAAATCGCGAAATGGACCAATGGTCCAGATCTATTTGAGATCGATGGTCACTATTCCTCCTGAGATTTGGACATCAAAAATCCCTCGTCGCTAACCTCCTCACAGCTCCACCTTATCCAACGACTGGCAGGGTTTCAACGTTTCTCCTCAAGGACTCTCCACCGTCCGTTCAGATCTTCAGGGTCTCCCCTCCTGGATCTACGCAGCGTTAAAGCCTGCGCTTCTCCCTCAAATCGGACGGTCTACGAGATATTCCACCGCTATCCAACGCTCGGTGACATTCTTCCTCCTGAGATTTTACTCACTTCAGACTTAGAATATTTTCTAAGTCTTCGAAGAGTCGGTCTTCGTTCCTTTTAGGGAATGAGTTCCTGGATCTCTATAACACTTTTCGAAGCATTATCCCTCCTGAACTTTGTCTGGTTCAAACTTCGATTTCTCGTGCACTCCTTGCATTTGAGGGATTTCGATAAATAAGATCCATGGTATTTCTCACAGAGAAATTCCTCCTGATCTACTTACGTTCCCCTCTGACTCGATGCACACCTTGCAGAGCTTCCAATGAAGAGAAACAATTGAAACTGGAAAAAAACTCACAGTTCCATCCACTTGTTCATGTAAACAAAAATAACAGGAAAATGCACATAGTCCACACACCATACATTTGGATCAATTTTCCATTCTTTTATATTCACAAGTGCCCAATGGCTACAAAATACATTCAAAATTACAATAACTCAAAACACTAAGATCTCCTGCTAACTCGCAGTTCTCTCTTACAACTAATTTCTCTATGTATTGCAGCTCCCTCTAACTGCGTGTACAAACTTCTACATAACTCAAAAATGTTTCTAAGGTTTCTCCTGGCTACTTGCCTACTCTAAAATTCATCCTACGCTATCTTAGTTCAGTCTCATTTTAGAGATGAAGTGGAAACTCCTGCTCTGTTTACAATTTCAAAACTTGCCTCAAAGGGTTAAATTCGACACCGGTTCAAGCATGGCCCCAAAGGTGAATTCCGGTGCTGAGTGGAGGCAGATTCCAAAATCGGTTGTAACTACCCACGTTAAAGTTCTGGAAGAACTCTCACGTGTTTAGTGATCCTGCCTCTGTGCGCTTACCAACGATGCTCCTGCATCACTATGTTTATTGAGATTTCACCACCTGATCTATTGGATTGAGCATTCATTCATTTGTTGACCTGAGTTATCCAATTGAGAGCATGCATGTCGGACAAACTCAATGCCATAGAGAATTAGATTGAAGAAGTTCTCATCGATCTAATGGCTGAAAAATTAATGTTCGCAGGGATTCAAGCGTCATCGACGAGAGGAGTGCAAGCCTCTTCATGGACTGCTCGCGGATCTGGACCATCCCGAGCTACAGCCGAGAAAAGAACCAAACATCATGATGACTTGGTGAATGAAAAGTTAGTCCTGACTATCCTGCTCGACTACATCCCACCTTTGGATGGTATGGTGAGTTGTGACAATGTCCCCAGAGACTTCGATTATACCCTACTTACTGCGTACCTCCCGAAGGGGATACGTGCAGTTAGAACGCAGTAGGATAAGATCACGAAATTAAAATTCAATGACTTCAACCTAGGGGACCGCAAGAACCACAGTATGCTCGCTCCTCAAAGATACTTGACTAGGACGAAGGGGAAGATCTTGAAAATAATCCCCCAACCATGGACTATGAACCTCTCACAGTCCACCATCTTGAATGTGATGAAGATTCCACATTTTGGAAGGCTCGAGGAGGTTAACACGTGTGTTAATATCCTGCTATCGTGCTACCATGGAAGCTATTTATGGCTAGACAGAAGCATCATAGTTGATCCGACATTGATCCATAGGATCACCGGATTGATCATGCAGGAACCAGACCCACAAGACTTCTACCTAGGGAGGGCTTCAGATATTGCCTTGGCACAGAGGATTAAGTTTACCTATGGCAATGTAGAAAAAGGGGCGTGAGGCTACAAGGTAGCTTCCATCCAGAATGGCGTAGTGCGCCTAGCTTGTCAGTTGATCATAGGAAAGTTGGTGAGAAAGAACAGACCTACACAGGTCACAGGGTTCGTTGTTGACCTCACCGAAAAATGTGTAGAAGGACTCCAAATGAACTAGGTTAAGTACTTAGTCAACTAGTTAGAATTGGATTGTCACGAAGCTCAGGATTAGGGTTATGAGTTGCACTTTAGTTGGCTCCTGTTCCTCATCGCATTTAATACTTGGGAGATGGAAGAAGGTGCAACCTTCCCAGACATTGAGCCATTCGAGCCACTCGCTGCGAAGTTCACCACGCTCTAGTACTCGAGCGATATGGGAAAACAATTGCAGTCAAACATGGTTTTCCACACATACTATCTCCAACTAAAGAGGGCTATTAGGGTTGTCCCTTGTATGACGTCGAACACCCTGCACCGATTCATACCCCTCATGAAGTTTTGCGCAGATTGACACTTTATTTATGTCACTGCGCACGTAGGCGATCATAAAGAAGAGCTTCAGTCATACTATAAGCTCACAGAGGAGGACCTTGAAGAGATAACTAAGGACTGGTCTGCAGAGCTCCTTATCCCTACTGACCCCGTAGAAATGTATGATCCCGAACTAATTGGAAGCTCAAAGGCCACTCACGTAGAGCATGATACACCTGGACCTAGAAGAAGGAAGAAGACCGAAGAGGTACAAAACTTGAGCAGTGCATCAGATGAAATTGCTTTAGAATCACCTAGATGAGGAGATAATGATGAAGTAGATAAAGAAGAGACCAATGGAAAAGAATATCAACATAAGAAAGGTGAAGTAACACTGCCTAGGGATCCTGTTGATGAGGCCGATCCCTCTAATAAAAGAAAGGTTTCCCCCACAAAACCTACCTCGCGGAAGAAATCCATGTTGGAAAAAACTAGGACTGCGGAGCAAGAAAATAAAACAAATGCGGAAATAAAGCACAGAAGATACAAAATACAAGAGAGACACAGATTTACGTGGTTCACCTAGTGTGGGCTACATCCACTAGAGAAATTGCCAGGTCCTTTCTTTATTATTATCCAACAAAATGAAGGGATACAACCTACAACAAAACCCGCTGTAACTTCCTCTTCTTTCTCTCACAGTCTCCTCTCTCAGAATACAATACTTGCTAACCTGCATAGCCACAATACATTTCCCTCATAAAAGAGGGTTGCCTTCTAGGGAAAAAAACCCTAACATAATCTCTATCATTAGATCTGTGACCTTATAATGAACGGTCCAGATTTACAATGAAATTACAATATACTTTTACAAGGCAATTTTTGCTTCGGGGGCTTTGCCCCTGAATCCCCGCTGGGGGCCCGCTTGCCCCCAGACCTTCCAGCTGAGGGGATAGCCTCCCCGGGCCTCACAGAGGGGGTACCCCCCCTCTGCACTCCCCCGCGTGGAAGAGTGTACATACTTCTGGGGTGTAAATACTTCATGGGGTATAAACACGGCTAAAAGTAAAAGACCTCTAAATCAGGAAGATAACCAGGCTCCACAACCAATAATCTCCCACTTGGAGACTGATCTCAACAACTCCACCGCTGTTGTATATGCTGGATTCTGAACCTTCTTGGACCTGGAAAATTTCTCATCTTCATCTTCATTCTTGAAGACCAACTGAAACTGAGCAAGAACTCAGTTTCTCCCTAGTTACTCCCTTTGTTAACATGTTTGCAGGATTCTGGCTAGTGTGTATCTTTTC
>ML778327.1:343464-377825 GCA_009831015.1 Picea engelmannii | reverse complement strand
AACAGACCCACCTTCCGACATCTTCATATTAAATAATCTCTTCATTAGAAATACCTTATTGGACGCTGAGGGTTTTTCATACAATTTGGCCAACGCGTCCATCAAACCCTTCATTGTCTTTTCTTTCGAGATATTGAAAGCCATCGACGCTGCCAGGCTCAATCGTATCGTTCCTAGAGCCTTTCTATCAAGAATCTCCCATTCTTCGTCCTTCATGGCCACCGGCTTCTTTGCTACTCCGCTCAATGGTAGGAATAGATCCTTCTGATATAAATAATCTTCCATCTACATCTTCCATAACTGGTAGTTTTGGCCATTAAATTTATCGACGCTAAACTTTCCATCTTCCAACATTACTCCCACTCGAACCAGGAACCCTCTTTTCCTGCGAGTTACCTTACGCTCTTATACGAGTTGTTAGAAAAAAAATGGACCGCGGAGAAATAAAATAAAACAAATGCGGAAATAAAACATAGAAGATACACAATACAAGAGAGACATAGATTTACGTGGTTCACCCAGTGTCGGCTACGTCCACCAGAGAAATTGCCATGTCCTTTCTTTATTATTATCCAGCAAAATGAAGGGATACAACCTACAACAAAACCCGCTATAAATTCCTCTTCTTTCTCTCACAGTCTCCTCTCTCAGAATACAATACTTGCTAACCTGCATAGCCGCAATACATTTCCCTCATAAAAGAGGGTTGCCTTCTAGGGAAAAAAACCCTAACATAATCTCTATCGTTAGATCTGCGACCTTATAATGAACGGTCCATATTTACAATGAAATTACAATATACTTTTACAAGGCAATTTTTTCTTTGGGGGCTTCGCCCCCGAACCCCTGCTGGGGGCCCGCTTGCCCCCAGACCCGCCGGACCCCACAGAGGGGGTACCTCCCCTCTGCACTCCCCCGCGTGGAAGAGTGTACATACTTCTGGGGTGTAAATACTTCATGGGGTATAAACACGGCTGAAAGTAAAAGACCTCTAAATCAGGAAGATAATCAGACTCCACAACCAACAATCCAAAGCCACCAAGACTAAGCTACAGATTGTACTCATGCTTGATGACTTCAACTTCATCATTGTAGCCATATCAGACACTTCATAGGATATTATGTAGAACACTAAAGCCAAGCAAGCAACCATGTATGAAAAAATTGAAACAAAACTAAAAGGGGTACAACAGGCCCTTCAATCCAGCTGCGCAGTATCCACTGCGCCCTTGCCATCAGTAGAACCAGAGTTGGAAGATGAGCATGCCCAACTCTCCCGAATATCTGATGCAACCAAAGCTCACCTTTGTCGAGCGCAAGAAGATAAATAACAGGCCATGGTGGCCCTGAAGCAAGCACAACAAGAAGTGGTAGAGAAATTCCGAGTTGCACAACAGGAGAAGGATGACCTCCACACCAAGTCTGAAGAGGAGAGAGCACAGGTCAAGCAAGAGAAAGAGAATTTGCTCGCAGAGAAGCTCAGAGTCAAAGAAGCAGTCAGCATAGCACTTTGCTCTGTGATAGGCTTAGAGAAAAAGGTGGAAGAATAGTTGAGCATCAAGTAATGCATCTTTCGGAAGCTATCCAACAGCTTCAACAAAGAATCAGAGACCTAGAGCTACAAACAGTACCAAGTAACCCACAGGATGTGCGAGACCAAAGAGAAGCCACTGGTCGGAGCATAGTTGAGAGGAACACAACACTTTCTTTGGAATGTAAACAACTTAGTAGTAGAAATGAAAAAACCTACGAGAAACTTACTGAAGACCCTGAACTAAAGGCACTAGAGTCACAAATCTAGGAGGCAAAGTAGCAAGCAACAAAAATACAGGTGTAATTGAAGCTCTTGTCAGTAGTTGAAAGGATGAAGCAATCCTAGGAACAACGCACTGCTCAACAAAAGGTCCACACCATATAGAGAAAAGTCACGGAAGTGACTTAGAGGCTCCAACTAGTCCAGGATGAAGCGTGCCAACTGTTTGAGGGGATTGAAGGCCGAGGAGAAGAGATGGAACAAGTAGTCATTGCAGTCGAACAATGCTTAGAGGGTCATGTCAATGAAGCAGTTATCCAAGAGTTTGTCAAGCAAGAGGCCTTGGCACAACAATAGGTCGAAGCAGCTCGAGCCAATCTCAACTCTTTTGAAGAAGAGCTACCCAGACCAGAGTGACTCGAGACGAGTCACAGGTGAGTGTTGGGGTTATGTTGGCCCTTGACCAAGTTTTGAGGATCCTTGTTCATTTTTGACCTATTTTGGGACTTCGACAGGCTGTCGAAGGCAGAGTGAAGGTCGAAGCGAAGATCGTCGGATCTCGACCCCTTTTTTAGGGATTTTTGGGTTTTGGGCTTATGTAATGGGTATGGGGATGTCGGACCATGGGTTTGCCCATGTTTAGGCCCTTTTTGTAATGTATAAATAAAAGTCTAGGCAATGTAAGAAAGGGAGAAGAGAGGGGGGCTTGGTACCTAGCCAAAGTGCTAAGTGAAAATTGTAAATGCTCTCTGCATGTTATGTTGAGAACTTGCAGAGCTAAGCACAAGTGACTGTAAGAGACTGTGTAAAGGCTTTGTGCTGTAATCTAGTTCGGGGAAGGAGGATCTAGCACAATGCACGCAGATATCCTGTCCTATGCAGAGTAGGATGTTATGGCTTTGTGCATGTAGAAGATTGACATAAGACAATAAAAGAGAAGAAGAGTTGGTGAACGTAGCCCTAGGCTGGTAGTGAACCATGTATATCATGTGTTTCTATGCTTTGTGCGACGTGTTGATGTGTTTATGTGTTTACTTGCTTAGTGCTTCGATATAGATGAATGATAGGTATATATGTTGATGCTTTGTGCTTAATAATGTGAATGAATGCTAGATCTGATCTATCTTTATGTGCTAAGTGCTTGGGTGTATTAGATCTTGTAGACTACTGCGTTGCTCTGTTATTAGGGTTTACCTGTGTTAAGGTGTTACAATCACAGATCTATGTCCCATCTAAGGTTGCAGACACAAGAGTCCTGCAACCACCCCTGTCTCTACCTCCGGTAAGACTGCATCTGCTTCATAGGTGCTGCTGAAACGACCAGTAGTTAGGTTTTTGTTGGTGCGTTGTTGAAATGTTGAACCCTGGGTCTGCCCATGTGCCAACATCTTCTTTATTAAATAATTAATTATTTAATATTATTTTTTAATTTGTTATTAATAATGAGCCATATGAAATGTGTGGAACCATAGCTGTGTGGGGATATGCCTTATTGATTTTTTAATATTGTAATCTACAATGCGCTGCTACTTATGTATAGAAACTTTTGCACAACCATATATCTACACAACTATGGTTGCAATTTGTTAAATAATTAATTATTTAATATTATTTATTAATTATTTATAAGAACCATAGCTATGCTGGGATCTACCTATGCAAACATCTCGTGCAAAAGAATCCCCACGGGTATATGGCAAATGTGCAGAGACTTTTTATTTAACGATTTGTTAGGAATTTCACACATGTATAGTGCCACATAGGTATGATATTATTCATTAATGTGCAATGCGTTGCTACTTATGTGCAGAGACTTTTACAAAGAAAAATTCCCACAAAACTATGGTTTTGTACCCATACATGGTATGTGCGAAGACTTTTTCTTTGAATATTTGTGTGCACCTCCGCACATGTATTTTGTCGCAAGGGGTATTGGCGAAAAATTTAGCAGAGGTATATCCCTGCACAATATAGTTTTGTATGTGTACATCGAATGTGTGAAGGCTTTTTATTTGATGATTTATCCACACCTCTGTATAGGTGTATCCCAGAATGTGCAATGCACTACTACTTATGTGTGAATACTTTTGCACGACTTATCTGCGAAGACTTTTTCTTTGACTATTTGTCCGCATCTTCGCACATGTATGTCTGTTAGTGGTGCATATACGAGCAATTTTTTATTATTCATTATTAAATAATTAATTATTTAATATTATTTATTGATTAGTTATTAATAATGCGCAATATGCAATGTACAAAGACATTTTCATAGGTATATCCTTCCAAAGCTATTATTCCTTACCCTTACATCACATGTGTAAGATTTAATATTATTTATTAATTATTCAATATTAAATAGTTAATTATTTAATATTGCAATGTGCAGGTAGGGGTGCTTCCATACCTATACATCATATGTGCATTATTTAATGGGATCCTTCTTATGTGTAGAGAAATTTGTACATGCATATTCCCCATACACGTATCTATGTTAGTTGTGCATATACAAGTAAAAAAACTATTTATTCTTTATTAAATAATTAATTTTTTAATATTATTTTTAATTTGTTATTAATAATGAGCCATATGCAATGTGTTGAGACAATTGTACATGTATAGTCCTAGAGAGAATTATTTAATATTATTTGTTTATTATTTAGCACATGTATATCCCCACATAGGTATGGTTGTGTACCCATACAAAAGTATCCATACATAAGCAACCCAAAAGCATCCACACATAAGCAGTTTCACATTGCACATTGCACATACGTTTTATGACTTAAATTTTTTATATGCAAGCATATTCTCAAATATGGCAAGATTTAATATATGCAAAATCTTAAATATGGAGATGGTAAGCTTTAATATCTATGCAAACTATATAATGGGGGATACAAGTCTACGGAGGTGCGGAAGCTATACCTGTATGCATTACAACACAGGTATAGCTTCCGCACCTCTGCACATGAATAATTAGCAATGTTATGGAATGTTATGGATAATAAAGTATTATTATGCATATTAATATTGTTAACAAAATGATTTTTACATGTTAAAAATAAAATTTAATTATACATTTAATAAACCATAACTATATAGTTTATGCACCTCTGTACATGCATATTCCTGCATAGCAAATACTTAGTAAATAAAACACATAAAAGACGATGTAGTGATTTTTGTGCGTGATTGAAATTAACATAAATGATAGAAATTGTCGCTAAGGTTTATAACATAGTATTTGATAATGATGTCTGTTACTTGGTATAAAAACAATTCTGAAAACATTTTTACATAGTCCTATACAAATAATTAAAATGATTAATAATTATTGATTAATTTAATAAAAAGTTAATTATTATGTTAATGAACCTTAATTATACATCTTCAGCACAACAAACACTTAGAAAATACAAGACATTTATTCAGGACCAATACATCGAAACTTCCAGAGTCACACATTCACTTGTGCCGCACATGTGCATGCACAAGTTCCAACCATCTGCTACAACTGCATAACTAAATTGATTATCAAATTCTCGTACATGCACTTGTTCCAACTATGAGTTACAACTCTATAATTAATTTTCATATTAAATTTCATCTTTCATCCCCGCAATAAGATCTTGTTTTATTATTATAGTTGGTATTTTATCTATATTTTATGCTTTTTATTATTATCTATATCAATGAAAATAATTCTAAAAAAGTAAAAATTAAAATCATAGACAGAATTATAGGTAATCATATTCTGTGACTAGAATAACATTATTGTTGGTTCAGTTTTATAATCATTGTATTTATTAAAATTATCAAATGAAAGATAACAATCTCTTGTGACTGTCACATAACATTATTAATATTAATAATAATTAATAGGTAATCATATTTTGTGACTAGCATAACAATACTCTTGGTTCAATTATATAATTATTATATTTATTAAAATTCTCAAACGAAACATAATGATCGCTTGTGGCTACCAGCATAACTTTAATAATAATAATAATAATATTAACCAAAAAAAGTTGAACTATGTAAAAAAGTCACAAATTTTGGGTTGAGGCACTTTGCATTTGCAATTGTTGTGCGCGCCTATTTTTTCCAACGTACTTAATTTGCTCAACAACGAAATGATTTATTGCAATTTGATTTGTTTGGATTTGCAATGTGACAGAGGCTATTTAGGGGGAGTGGCAAGTAAATGTCAAGTTTTTCATAAACCAATTGGACTTATGTAACGTATTGTTCGCACGTTTCACCTATAGCAAAGTAGATCGAAGAAAAGACAAGTATAACACATAAGAAAAGAAACCACCAATTTTCTGTCCATAGGGTATCCATCACATCTTCGATTCCCTATGCATAGTCTCTTGAAAAAATTGAACAATATGAAAAGGACATCTACTTTGTCTACATTGTTAAACGACCAACAACCTAGATCGATAGTCGGTATTGAAACTGTAAATACCAGCGATCCAATGCATATTTTCATAATACATCGCTAGGAATGCACTGAATATACATTTAATGCAAAGGACTATATAAATCATCAATAATCATTACATTGAGAATAGTTTTTGATAACGAGATTTATGAAACAAAGTGCATTGCCAGAAAATTTTCATATAGCATTTGCATAGGCATCACAGTTAGAAGGAAACAACATTTCACCCAGTCCGGGAATGTCGCACTATCGCATTTGCAATCATTCAACATGCTGAATTATGAGAAGCAACCTAATTTGCACGACAATCAAGTTATTTATGGTACACAGATTTGGTCAAATTTGCAAAAAGACAGAGGCTATTAAGCAACTTTGCGAAGTAAATGTCCACTTCGCACCGTCGATACTGACAAGCAATTTGATTCACACAGTAAAAAAATAATTTATGGAATTTACATTTGGTTAGATCCACGAAAAAACAGAGTCTATTAAGAAACTATGCGAAGTAAGTGTCGCAGGTTTCTATGAACTGTACAATACCTTGTATTATTAATTTCACGTAGTCGTAGCCAAGTAACCTATAAAAATGGCATGTTACTAAATATGCCCTCTGCAGTTGGCCTTTAAATAAATGTTCCCTTAATAATGTACTATTTATAACATTCACCTATTTCAAGGTACATTTAAAGAAACACGTGTATAGCACATACAGTCCACATAGGGGCGATAGACAAACTTAGTTACTAAAGTTGAAAAAATATGATGTGAGAATTAACTTTGTAGAAACTGTCAAGTGATAATGACTGTAAATTGATAACTGGTATTGAAGTTGTAGACATCTACCATCCAAACCATGTACTAATTGAACATGTAGGCACATTCCAAAAAACTCGCTACCAAGCGCCTCTTTAGTTAGCGATTTTCAACCTTGCACATATTCATTTGCTACTATCTTATCTTCGCATATGGAACATGCATATGTTATGAAATTGACATCCTATGTACATTCGATACCTGCCCAAGACCGATTCTGGTAATCGATGTAACTTGCACTAAAATGGAATCTTTTATGACAAGTTGATTTGCATCGACTTAGGAAGAAAGCATGGAAATCATGGATAATGCAAAGTAAATGTCGCACTATTCTATGCATTGCATAGTGGTTACTAATTATGATTATGTGTTTTCCAAAAATAGTTCATATGTGTGGAAAGGACATCGTACTAAACACATGGAATGAACTTAGCTTTAAATCTAATGGACCTTTGTAATCCATTATTTGTAATCTTCATGAATTCCAGGTTGATCTAAAAAATAGTCATATGGAAAATAGAAAGAGAACTGAGCCATTTTGTGATGATATTGTCAATTCACTTTCTAAAGACAACACGGATTTCCACTAGTATACCTCCTATGACTAGTTCTTGAGCAAGACTGTCGAAGAAAAGAAAACAAACAAACTCTTGATCATAGGGCTGGTCAATGTCGGTTGTGTACTTATTTTTTTTACTGCAAGGAACTCGTATCTTGGTGTGCTCGAAGATTCGATAGCAGGACACGAATCATTAAGCTCATAGGAGAAGGAAATAATCCAATGCATCTAACTATGAATGACTTTAACACAATGCTTCGACTTCTAATTGCAGATAAATATTTCAAAATTGTGAAAGCAGACACATTCTTAACATCCCAAGCAGACAGTGCCAATATTTTGGGAGACTTTCCGCTACTATATGCAAATATGCCCACAGACCTTTCAACAATTTTCATAACTTTGATACAAGATCCATACTAAGAATTTTCATGGATGTTTGCACATGTGATTGGCTAACAATCCACTTCACACATACCTAGGTCAAAATTGTACTTTACTTTTTGGAAAGATGCAATGTTTGACTAGGTAGAGCTAATATCAGATGCACTTTGCTCTCAATTGAGCAATTACTTAACTGTTCGATTTTCTTATATGGTTTCATATCTAGTTTTTTTAATCGCTTATTGTAATGTATTTGATAGTCTCCCTGTTAAAGAGAATCCAGATATACAGAATGAACCAGTACAATTCTATCACTCTATACTATCTAAACGTAAAGGAAGATACAATTTTTGCATTGTTCAAAATATTTTTGTCAAACAGTTCAAACACATGCTGGTTGGGACAAAACCCAGAAGAATAACTAGGGAAGTTGAGCAATTTGTTAGCAGAAAAGGCGTTTGTATTCACGATGAAAACCATACATACATCTGGTTGTATGGTTTCTAAGAAAATCCCCTTCTACTTCCTATGTTTGTATGCGATAGATATTTTATTGTAGAAGTTTTCTTCCAGTTTAAAATTTGGTGCATTACATTTGACAACAAAAGAAGAAGACAATTCATTTCATTTCCTTTTCAAGTTGGGGACACAAGGGTCAAGACTCTATCCCATCTCAAATATGTCTCATAAATACTTAATGCATTTTATCTAAAGGAAGCAGAACCTCTAAGCGGTTTTTACCCTCAGGGTCTGTTTTCCCAACACTTAAAATCCATAAGGTACAATAATTTGTTCACACAATTTGATGAGGAAACTGATGAAAATCCCTTTTCCAAAAAGTAAATCAGTGGATGCAACGAGGACTTAGAAAAAAAAATAATCTCAAATATGAAAAATCAAAGCAATGCAAGACAAAGGGGTAGAGGAAGCACCAATGTCCAGTCTCCTCCCAATCCATATACATGTAAGAGCTCCTACTTTGGACAAAGAACACAAAAGGGAAATGTAAATATTGAAGAAAGTAATGACGTGTGTGATGAAGATGATGGTGGAGAGAAACCACGCCATGTCAATACTGAACACACACATATACTGCCATGAAAAAAAAGGAAACGTACCCCAAACATAGACAATTCCCAAGATTCAAGAATCCCAGGAAGCCCATAAAGTCTAGGAGATGTCAATGATATGAAAATTCAGATTACAAAGATATTTGGATAGGTAGCAAAAATAATTACACAAAGAGAGAATCTTACACAGGAGATCCCCAAAGAAGAACCGATGGTGTTTGAACAACATTCCTTGATGTTGCAAAACACTCAATACCACAAGAACCAAAGAAAATTGTGCATAGAGAAGGTCAATTTTAAAAACACAAAGGTCATTCACTGCTCAACTAATCACCTGGATGTTTAAGGAATTGGACCAACTGAGCTCATGGAACTACATCGAAGCACATGAAATTCCCTTCACCTTTCCATTTCCAAGCACGAGTTATAGACTAGTATATTGAATAAGAGAATCAATGTGCTTGAGGACGCACTGACTTTAAAGCCACTATTTCCAAAGCCATTGGCCATACTTCCAGGAGAGCACGCTCTTCCAAGTATTCCCAGAAACTCAAATTCAATCACAAAATCCCTTCAATTGCTTAATGGAATCAGAAAATGTGTTGCTGAAAACATTAACAAAAGGCTGGACATAATCAAAGATGTGTGGGAGGTTAGTATCAGTCTATGTAATGTTTCAAAAAGGATTGCAAATTTTACTGACCATTTGGAAAAATATTTGCAGCATGCTAAAGCCTATTATAAAAATGAGGTAGTTGTTGTCATCACACGAGTCACTAGTATGAATGAGTATCAAAGAAGCCAGAAATGACTGCCCTCAAAACAGAGAATAAAGAAAAGAAAGGTAGGTTGGGAAGCACGAATAGATGTCCTAGAAGGTGCAATGGCTATTTGCAAAAAGATCCATGAAAAAAAAGGAGATGTTACTTTAAAATCAATTGGTATTGTTAAGGAACTGCAATGCCCGGATTTGATAAGGAATTCAACCATAATCCCCAAAGAAGAGCTTGATAGTAAGTTGGCCACAATGAAAACCACATTTTCTAATGAATTTGACAGTCTCACCCAATTTGATGATGATGAACTAAAACAATGGTTTGTTACATTTTTCAACAACAACAAAGACAATTTGTCAGTCATCCACCAAGTACAGTTGGAATGCAAAGAATAAGAGTAGCATATTTTTTCTCTTCGGGTGAAGCAAGAAATAAGCATTGCACCAATGCGAAGCTTTATTGATAATTGGATCAAGAACACTATGTAACAGATTGTCATCCCAAAATAAGCACCAGAAACAGTTCAACAATAGTCCCACGAAACAACTTCTATAAAGCCACATGCATATGTATAAGAGATAAATCAGAACAACAAACAACTTCCTTCCTAGTGAGTAGTCAAACAAGCATTTCATCTACTTTTGCTCTTCTTTTGTTTTATCACTTTGTAATGTGCCAAAATTTCCTCTTGTATGCCATATCAAAACCTAGCAATCATTTTGAGCTATGTCTCTTTCTTTGTTCCATCTCTTTCTTCTATTTTATGGTCTGCAGGAGCCCTGATCCCAGTCCGTTTGTACAAACGCCTTCACTTTTTACAGATTGTATTTAAAAGACAATTGTATATTTTTTTTAACTTTGCCAAGAAATGTTTTGGCACTTACAAATACTACTGAAAAAACAATTGTATATTTTTTTACCTTGTCAAGGTACTGTTTTCGCATAAGTAGTTGCTTATTTTCCATAATTTTGTTGTTAAACAGAATTTGCAAACCGTTATTCACTCTATCATTTTTCAATGAAACATCTTGTTCTATTCATATGTAGTCATTAACTATCGTTCTTCCAACTGATATTCTGAGTTGGTTTGTCAAACCTTTCTTTGCTTGTTATGGATATATTTATTTGATATGTACTTCATTGCTATCAATTTAAAAAACATTTAAGTTTCTTTATATATATTATCTTTTATCCACTTGTCAATATTTTAACGCATATGTGCTTCATCACTGACAATTCAACAGACACTTAACTTTTTTTTATCTATATTATCTTTTATCTTATCTTTATTATAGCTTAACCAACCTCGCACAATGTCAAGTATTGTTTTAATTCTAAGCATGATACGAATATATGGTTCTAGAGTTGATTAGTCCAAAGTATTTATCATCTTTCAATGAAATAACTTATTCTATGCATATGTAGCAAGCTTTCAACAATGGAATCAACTTAGCTTCACAAACAAGTGCATCTAACTCTAGGATTTCTGGATCCAAAAACATTCAAAGAGGATTGACCATGTGCAATGATTTGATTCCATATAGTCTTGCAACTGCACAATTCAAATAGTTATCAATGTCATCAATAATAGAATATTGTTATGCATTGATAACATTGATAACTATTAAACTAAGTGTTGTTGTGTGGGGCATACACCTATACGGAGGTGCAGAAGCTATACCTGTATGCATAACAACATAGGTATAGCTTTCGCACCTCCACACAGGTGTCTCCCCCTCACAACAACACTTAGACTAATAATTATTAGTTTGATAGTCTAATACTGTAATAGTTATCAACTCTTCCAATACATGTGCATTTTAATGTAAATCCAAGCAAGCATACACTTAATTATGGGGCCCATTACATGCACATTATGTTTTTTAACCATAAACAAAATTAATTTCTCTTCTCAACATAAAAGGATTTGTTTTTAGCACCTATTACCATGTAAAAGTGTGGATTTTTTCAAAGCATATTGCTTCTAATGTCACAATATATTTTTTCTTTGTTATATTTATTTCAATATTAGTCATATTATTTTATTTTAATAGTTTTGTTGTGGCCCAAATGTAGACCATGTTACAATTTGAAGGGTGTTGCAAGTTGCTGGAATTTTTTGCTCAAACCCATAAGTAATATACAACTTTTATGACTTAATATTTTTATATGCAAGCACATTTTCAATTATGACAAGTTGTAATATATGTGCAATATTAAATATCGACATGGCAAACTTCAATATTTACAGTTTATAACTTAACATTTTTATATGCAAACTTATTCTCAAATATGGCAAGCTTAAATACATGGACAATATTAAATATGGAGATGGAAAGCTTTAATATATTTATATATGTAAAAAAAAAATTTCTAGGCATATGCATATGCATAACAATATTCTATTGTTGATAACATAGACGATGATTGGACTAGGTGTTTGCTATGTGACAATGTGCCTGTGCAGAGGTGCAAACACTTTGTGTTGATTCTTGTCTCCATCGTTGTCTGCTTTTCACATCGTTTCCTGCTTATCACATATGCTAATATCATATGCTAACATCCCATTGAACAATTCATTGATTTACATAGTTCACTTATTTATATTGCTTAGAGCATCTGCTAACACCTCATTGAACATTTCACTTATTTATTTACCAAGATTTACTATGCATTGAACAATTTAACTTTTTGCTTATTTTTACAAAGTTTTATGCCAAGTGTTTTTAGTGCAAATACTTTGCATTGCTTTGCACATATGTTAACTGAGTAATTCAACATTTCAATTATTTACTAACTTTTATTCCACATTGAACACATTTTATTTTTTATTTTTTGCTTATTATTACAAAGTTCTATGCTAATTGTTTTTACTATAATATAAACAATAATACTATTTTTTATTATTATATGAATCATCTTTTGACAAACAACCCTTGTTTAAAAATATTTTAATTATTTAATTTAAAATTTATTTATAAAATAACATTTTTTAATAAAATAAAAATGACAAAAAAATTAAAATTATATAAATCCATTTTTTTAATATAATGAAATTTTATTTGAAAATTAATAATTTAAAATAAATTAAAACCAATATAAATTTATCTCACAATTAAATCACAAATCTTTCCATAAAAACCGTTATCTTAAACAAAGAGGAAGAAAGTCTCATCCTCAAATCATACCACCGACATAATTTGGAAATATAAACTCGGTACATGTCAAAATAATCAATTTTTTTTATTCAAAAGTTAAAAAAAAAATACTTTCAATTTTATTATATAGAACTTAAATTATGGTTAAACAGCCTTTCCACAACAAAATCTTTCAAAGAAAAAGATGTTTTTTATATGGACATGGGATAGTATTCCTTGACCTTTAAAAAAAATGCTTCAGTGTGGTAAGTAATAATTTTTAAAGAAGATGCCTACAATGTAGTATGTAAATAAAGATAAAGATGTCTTGGGAAAGTGATCCATTATAATGGGCAATAAACACCTTAGTACAAAGCATTTAATACTTTGTATAGTATTAAATTCAATAGTTTATACCTTAACATACAGAATATGAAATGCTACTTTTTTGGGTTAATGAGGCTAACAAAATCTAATGTTCCTAATTAAATCTAATTTCTTTACTACTTCAACTCACCATTACTTATCCAATGTGAAAACCATAATCATCTATAAAAAAAAAATCATCTACACATTCAACTTGGTAGAAATTAGTGTATTATTCATCTCTTGTTTGTTTGGCATTGAGCAAGTGGAAACTGGCTACCCAATACATAATTACACAATATGCACTTAAGGTTAAATTTTTCTTGTAGCTCAATTCCATTGATAGGCTTTTCTCGCTTTCCATATAGCTTCAAATAATTGAAAGGAATTATTATTCCAACTTGTGATAGATACAAAATTTTGAGTTTGTATTGATGCATTCCTTATAGGTATTCATAGCATTATCATATATTTGAAAAAGATATATCTATCTTTGTAAGTTCTATAGACACCATAGGCATAATTTCATTGACAACAACATTTATAGATATCAAAAATCAAAATAGGCATAATTTCATTTACAACAACATTTATAGATTTCAAAAATCAAAATAGGCATAATTTCATTGACAATGTTTTCTTACTTGTTTGATGTTAAAATATAGTTTCAAATTAATCATTCAATTATTCAAATTTCTGATAAGTTTGTAAGAGTTTCTAGTGGATAGTGGGTACTCAGTATCTTGTATCGAGTGTGTATTGGGATACTAGGTATCTCGTAGTCGTGGATATCAGTGACTAGCTCAAATCAATTTTTGATCTTGGAGTATGACCTAAAAATACCTCTTATGGATGACCATTGATCCAGGAGGATCTCAGTTTCCACCCTCCTTGACAACTGGCTCAAAATAGTTTTTTGTCAACTTACGTTTTTTAGCAGTTTTTTGGTTCTTGAATTTCCGAGGCCATTTTGAGGGCCTAAACGATGTTTTGTATGACCAGTCACCTTTATGATAGGAAAAGTATTTGATTGAGCCCCATAAATAAATCTTCTTGTTGATACCTTTCCAACGAGATATCGTTCTCCCTAAACGAAGATCGTATGAAAAAGTTACGACCCCAAGAAGTTGATGTACTAACTTACCCCAACGGTGCCCACATGACTTTTGACGCTTCATATCCTAGGGTTAGGTTTTTGGATGTCTAGGATTTTTGCATTCATGTTTATTGTAAAAATGCCTTCAAAGCCTCATTATACTCATATTCTTGCGAATGAGCATAGTCATCACATCTCTTCTCAGAGATAAGCTGCCACCATTCTAACAAGCTTGTTTTCAGTCTTCATTTTATAGTTTTTCTCATATTTCTTATTTAATAGAAGTCAAGTTTTACTATATCACTATTATTTTTCACTATGTCTTTGTGTTGATATTATAAATCAGTGGTTTCATTTTGTTCTGCTCATAAATCTAGATCAGTGGTATCAGAGCAGTCTGCTCCTTGTCATTTTTTTTAATGCATGTCCCCGACATAGTCAGGTTATAGAGAGTTGGGTCTTGAGATTGTTCCTCTTGAGGAAAAATTCTCTCACATGCCCAAGAAACTATCCATGGCGGGTGAAAATAAAGACAAAGGGACATGAGATCCTTTCAAAATGTTTCTCGAGGAAGCCTGATCATGAAAAAGAAACCATAGATTTATAATATCAACACAGAGACATAGTGAACAATAATAGTGATACATTAAAACTTGATTTCTATTAAATAAAAAATATGCTGAAAACTGTAAAATGCATATTGAAAATAAGCTTGCTAGAATGGTGGCATCTTATCTCTAAGAAGATATGTGACGACTACGCTCATTCGCAAGAAGATGAGTACAATGAGGTTCTAAAGGCCCTTTTACAATAAACATGAATGCCAAAACCCTAGACATCCAAAAACCTAACCCTAGGAGATGAAGCGCCAAAAGTCATGTGGGCCCCGTTGGGGTAAGTTAGTACATCAAATTCCCGTGGTTGTAAGTTTTTCATACGATCTTCATTTAGGGCGCACGTTAACTCGTTGGAAAGGTATTGAAGAGGAGCATCATTTAGGTGTCTCAATCAGAGCCTTTAACTATGAATGAGGTTCTTGATCATGAAAAAGTATCGTTTAGGCCCTCAAAATGGCCCCGGAAGTTCAAGAACAAAAAAAATGCTAAAAATAGTAAGTTGCCAAAAAAATGTTTTGAGCCTATTGGACAAGGTGGGTGGCCATAGAGATCCTCCTAGATCAACCATTGAGTTATTTCAAGTGGCCAAGGTTTGTCTACACATAATTATGTTACTACACTTTGAGGTCTTGATATTGCATCAACAAAGATTAGACCAATAACCTTGAGTATTGTAACCTTTCTCTCACTTTGAAAAAAATGTCTTTAAGAATTTTACATATCTTAGTATCTTGGGAACTAATAAAAATTTATTTTATTGTCAAGTTAATAGAGATATAAGGTGGTTAGAATGAAGGAACATAGCAATATATGCAACAAGAGATGATGTGGCATTTACATTGAAATGTAGAAAGTGAATCAGGGATGAAATATGTTGGCACATAAACCAATGATGATATATGTGAGAATGAGCACTTTATTGAGAAGAAACATAATAGGTTAATAGCAAAAAACCAACATATTTTATTTAAATTTCTAACTTACCTATTGATAATCACTATTTTTTTATAATAATAATGTTTTTTTTAGTTATTATTTTTTATTTTATTTTGTAATTTTATAATAATTAAAAAAAATTCAAGCGACTTTCTTATCCCACATTTATCCATTAGATCATTTATTAAAAATGAAATAATATATAATGAAATAAATTATTTTTATAATCAAAATGAATCATATCACTAATTGACAAGTTATATACCAATTAACAATATACTACTATAACAATATTATGAAAGTGTCTATATTATCTTGTGTGTATTATGGGTAAGCATGTAGTTGCATATTTCCAACCTTTGGGCTATGTGCAAGAGTTGTTTATCATTTATTTTTTATCCCTTTGGGCTATGTGTCTATTGAGTGGATCCATTGTATTCCTTGTTACAGAAAACAATTTCCTATGGCTATGGGTCAAGGCCACAACAGAGAGATACCCTAAAAGACCACTCTCATACTCAAATCAAACAGTGAATTGAAAATAACTACTTTGCAATAACTAAATTTCAAGGGAGAGAGAAGGAAAAAAACTTGGATTTCGACGTTTGATGTCGATCCCATGTGAATACTTTCGCTCGAGCACCCTTCTGCAACAACCTTTGAAATCTCGTGCACTCAAAGAGATGAGCAAATGAAAATAGGTAGTTATATTATAATCAACTAAAGTATGAACATTACAATTTGCATAATAGATTCAAATTAGGAGATATACAATATACTACGAACATGAATAAACATATTAAATTGGATGAGAACGAGAGATATTTTATTATGAACAACATAAAATTTGGTTACAACCTGTAACCACTACGGCACGGTCCCAAAACTGGACTCCAAGTTCCTCAACCCAAGGCCAGAGATGATCAACAATACCTCCAATACTTTGTGCTCAAACATGTCCAAGGAAGGCAAAGGATTCCTTCTTGACAAGATAGGGAGAACACAACTTCTGAAAATAAGGGTTTCTATATGGAAGGGACAATCTCAAATGCAAGGGGAAAAGGGGACTTGTAGGAATGAATTAAAATTAACAACATAAGGATGCATTTCCCTTTTTTGTCTTTCCTCCATCCCGAGGCTCTAATTTATACTACTTTTCGACAGTTGGAGTAGTTATGGATGGGCTACATCAGTTCGAGAACCTAAGGAACCCGTCAACTCTTCCTGAAAGGTTGGAATTATTATGTTTTTTGTCCAAATTAACATGTACGCGTGTTGCTGACTAGAATCCAATGTATGTACACAAAATTCTTTAAGGATAGTTGCATACATCAACAAAGATGGGGTTTTTAAAGTATTTTTAAGGATGAAAGGGAGAAAAATGTCCTGCAAGAAGGGAAATGGATGTAGCTTAGGCCAATAAGTTAACATAAGAATATTTGGTGTCAAATGATGCTATAAAACATGCCCCCTAATGTGTGAGGTCAGAAGAAAAATTGATGGCCGAAATACATTACAGAATAATCATGAGATTGTGGAGGGTTTGGGTAGGATTATTTGAAGACCAATTCTGGAACAATACCTACAAAAAAAGCAAGTAAGGTACTCTCTTCCCAAGTCAGGTATGCCCATGTTCATGAGTGATGTATGCATGGATGCCAAATCAAGTACACTGTGGATCCATAAGTAATGAAATCATAATTGATTTCCATGGCCATAAAAATATGTACGCAGTGGATCCATGTAATATGTAAAAGTATCAATCATGGCCACAAGAAAAAACACAGTGGATCCATGAAAATGTAGATCATAGCCATGAATGTATACATAGTGGAGATATGTCTCATAATAAAAAAAGAGGATATCTAGAGTGATCCTCTACAAGTATCAATGTCAAAGAAGGTGGTACAACCAATACAACTCGGGTAGGAACACAAAAGAGGTGATGCTTCTACTTGTCCCAAGGTCTTCAAAATAACCCGTCGTGGTACGATTCTACACTATGTGAATAGATGTGTTGAAATCAAACAAAGTGAGGCACTTTTTGATTGTTGGTCATTGATGTATATCATTAACAAACGTGAGACAACCCACTGACAATGATAATGGTTGTCAAGGTACCTAGTACAATCTAACTAGTGTGAATAAAGGATTTGATGTCAAACACCTGATAAAATCTACCGATCATGGGACATTGATGTATTCCCACTGTCAATAGCAAGGGAACCTACCACTACTAACTGCAAGCCCCAAGGTATTGAAAATGACTCTAGATCCCTATACTAGAGAAAGATGTGATGAATTCGATATGAAGAAGGAGGGAATTAAGGCATCCCCTATCATCGAACATGAGGAGTGATCCAGGTGGATATTGGTGGCCACCCACCTATTACAACTGTCTCCTCTTTTCTGTTTTTAGTTCAACATGTTCTTCTATACTTATTTATAATTGTGAGTTCTACACTTCTGGGATTTTCTGAAGCCCTACACATACTCCAGGTGGATACTAGTGGCCTCTCACCTAATCCAACTGGCTTATTTTTTAGGTTTTCATGTAAACACATCTTGTTGTACTTCTAGGGTTGTTTTGGAGGCATAAAAAATGTTTTTTTTGGCTTGCCATAGTCAAACTACAGGCAAAGTCAGAGTTTGATGGCGTAATGTGTATTTCTATGAAAGACCTTTCCAACAGGATATCACACGCTTAAAACAGAGGTCGTATGAAAAATTTATGACCCCGGGAATTTGAGGTACCAACTTACCCATAGGGGCCCACATGACTTTTGGTGTTTCACCTCCTAGGGTTAGGGTTTTGGATGTCTAGGGTTTTTGCATTCACGAGTAATATTAAAAATGCCTCTAGAGCCTCATTGTAACCATTCTGCTCAGATGGATGTGCATAGCAACGACATCTCTTCTCAGAGATAGCTACCACCATTTGAGAAAGTGTTTTAGTTCTGCAGTTTTACAGTTTCATCCTATTTCATTTATTCAATATAAGATATTATTCACTGAATATATGTGTTTATTTTATTCAATATGTTAATCAGTTCATTCTGCTCCCAAATACATATCAAGGAGTTATAGTACAATACCAAATATTTGGAAGAACTCGGTTGAAAAGATTGAAAGGACCATACCAAGGTATGAATCTAGCATGTACTAGATGGAATAGAACACAACAAAGACTCTTTGAATAGTAGCCAATGATTAAGACTACCGAGAAAGATATGGATCTCCACCTACTTGTAGCATTTACATCTCAACATAAATTATAAGACAAGGATCTCAAATCATGTCATTGAATGCCTCAATCGGCCTCCTGTGGTTGCACTCACCACTGTGCTCCATTCCTATGGACATGAGGCATCTAAGTGGCCCAAAATTTATCATCAATATTTGGACTTCGCCACCACCTATCATCTCTTGGGTACAGGTGCAATTGTCACTAATTTTCACTTTTAGGACGAACTATTATGCCATCTCAACCATCTCTATGTTCCTACAAGCGAGCATGCAAAGACAATTTGGGAATCCCACTACAGTCGGATGGCAGGGAATTTTGGCGTGGAGAAAACTATGGTTGTTCTTCATAAACATTTTTATTGGACAAAACTTCGATAGGACGTCAACAAGTATATCATATCTTGCACTACCTATGCCATTGCCAAGCCAACCATCAAGAAGAAAGGATTATACACCCCTCTTCCTACTCCTGGGAAGCCTTGGGAACCCATCTCAATGGACTACATGTATGGCCTTTTGTCCACCAAGAAAGGAAATGACTACATATTTGTGGTCGTTGATCATTTTTCAAAGATGGCCATCCTCACAGCCTACAAGAAGAATATAATAGCGACAGATACTACCAAGATCTTCTTCGAACGAGTGTGGGTCCATTTTGGGATACCACCGACCATCATCTCTGATCGGGACATCCGGTTCCTCAACACATTTTGGTCCAATATTTGTTCACTGTTGGACAACAAGCTCAGTAAATCCACCGCTTTCCACCCCCAGGGCTCCACATACATGGGATGAGAGTCTCCCCTATGTTCAACACAGTTAAAACATGGCTCTCCATAGCTCCACTGACCATAGCCCCTTTCAGGTTGGGATGGTATTCCAACCCCTTCGGTCCCATTGATGTTGCAATACCTCTTTCCACCACATAAATAAACTCTTGCCATGTTTATTCTAAGACCGAAAAAGCCACCAGATTCATTGAGCGGATTCAACACATCTGCCAATAGGTCCATGAGATTTTACAGAAATCCAATGCCAAGTACAAGCAGTGCCATGATCAACACATGGTACTATACCAGTTTCAGGTTGGCGACAAAGTCTGGTTACATTTGTAGGAGTGTCTCACAGGGCCCCATCGAAATCTCCGCCCACTTTGCTATGGTCCTTACACTATCACCAAGGCTATGGGTAGCAATTCTTTTGAGATCAATACTCCACCCTTCATTGGCCTGCACCCAGTGTTCAATGTGGACCTCCTTCGACCATATTTTCCACCATTATTGGACACCTCAGAGATCGTAGAACAACTGGAACCAACATAGCTCAACCCTGACTGCATGGCACAAGAATCCACTGATCAAATCATGGACAAACAGTTCAAGGGCACTTGCGAACAAAGGATCCAGATCTATCAGGTTGTCAAGGAAGGGTAGCTCCTACATCAAGGAAAGTGGCTCACCCGGGGCCAAATCCAACAGAATTTTCCTCACTTGATGGGGTAACTCAATTCAATGGAGACCATTGATTCTTAAGGGGGGAGGATCCAACCAGGTGGATATTGGTGGCCACCCACCTATTCCAATTGGCTCCTCTTGTTCGTTTTTAGTTCAACACATTCTTTTGTACTTATTTACAATTGTGGGTTACATACTTCTGGGGTTGTATAAATCCTTATAACACATCTTCCGGGTGGATACTGGTGGCATCTCACCTAATCCAACTAGCTTATTTTGTATTTTCATGTCAGCACATCTTGATGTACTTCTAGGGCAGTTTTAGAGGCCTAAATAGTGCTTTTTTGGCTCACCACAATCAAATTGTAGACAAAGTTAGATTTTGATGGAGTAATGTGTAGCTCTTTGAAAAATATTTCCAATGGGATATCACATGCCTAAAATGGAGGTCGTATGAAAAAGTTACAACCCCAGGAAGTTGAGGTACCAACTTACCCATAGGGGCCCACATGAATTTTGCGTTTCACCTCCTATGGTTAGGTTTTTGGATGTCTAGGGTTTTGGAATTCATGAGTAATATCAAAAATTCCTCTAGGGCCTCATTGTGATCATTCTTCTCAGACGTATGTGCTTAGAAACCACATCTCTTCTAATAGATAGCTACCACCATTCGAGCAAGTGTTTCAGTTTTGCAGTTTACAGTTTCAACCTATTTCATTTATTCAATAGAAGATATTGTCCACTGGATATCTGTGTTTATTGTATTTAGTATGTTTATCAGTTCATTCCGCTCCTAAATCTAGATTGGTGGTATCATAGTGGTTTGTTCTTCATTTATTTTTCTTTATGCATGTCCCTAACAAGCTCTGGGTAAAAGAAGTTGGGACTTGAACCAATCGAGTCGTTGCAAGATTGGTTGCGTTGAGCCCAAAAACAACCCATGGGGGACAAAAATAACGATGATGGAGGAGGATATCATATTAAAATGTTGCTCGAGGAATCCCTCGTGCGACAAAGGAACAAAATGATGGACAACTTTGCATAGATCGTTCGATGACTGCCCACAGGAGAATCATCTTCATCAAGCGGCCATGCAACCCCCTTCAAGGTACATGTAAACTTTTATATTCCATTATTTTAAGGACTGGTAGATGCAAATGTTGTAGATAAATGGTTTAATTTGCGTGAAGGATATTTTTCAGTCCATAATTTTTCTGACAGGGAAAATATTACTTTTTCACTCCTCAAGGCCATCCCCCATGTTAAGGACTGGTGGGATACTTACTCTGAACAAAGGTCCGTAGAGGAATATACAATATTTGTGGTGGCCTCTACATGGGATTCCTTCTAGGATTCCATTAAATAACAAACTACCCTATTGGAAGCTATGAGGACCATTACACCAGATGGACCACCCTGCGTCAAGAAAGGGACCAAACAATACCATATTTCACCAATATTTTCCATACCTTGTGCACCAAATTGGGTATCAAATACTTTGAGAAACATCTAATGCTCAAATACCGTGGTTTTTTGCATAGATACATTCAAATAGAAATGGATTTTTTGGAAATTTCCTCATTGTGAACAGATTATAGATACACTGTCAAGATCGAGTAGAAAATTTAAGCAGAAGAGACGAGAGTTTGGATCTACAAGATCCTCACAACTGAAGCAGGGAAAAGGTGGCCCCAACCCACACAACAAGGGACTGATCCAAGATGGCCACTCTCAGGACAACCAGTGCAATCCACAACACAAGAACGACAATGGGAAGACGAAGAAGGCCACGAGAAAATTGTGCGAGTACCATAAAATCCCTTGGCACAACACTGAAGAATGTCGCTCCAAGAAGTCATTCATGGCCGAGATGAAAGATTATGAGTCAGAGGATGTTTCTGATTCCAAATCAAATCCCAAAGGAGGGAAGTGGATTATCGATGTTGAACCCAGTGCCACTGTCGCTACCACCAAAGTTCGACCAAGAAAACCAAAAGAACCAGAGGAAGGGGAACACCTCTTTAACTCAAAAATGTGGGTAAAGGGGGCTTTGCTTCATTTCATTTTCTATAGCGACAGTCAGAAGAAACTGATTTCAGCAGAGGTCATCAAGTGGTTGGACCTACCAATGACACCACACCTGCAACCCTACACCATAGGATAACTTTTCCAAGGAAGAGATCTTCGTGTCAGCTAATAGTGTCGTCTGCCCTACGACATCAAGCCTTTCAAAGATGAGGTAATGTGTGATATTTCTTCCCTTGAAGTTTGTGATGTTCTTTTAAGACAACCATAATTTTGGAAGCGTCATGTTGTGTATGAGTCAAGACCCTGTAGTGTTATTATTACTTTGGGTAGACAATTGTACATGATAACAGAGGTAGAACCTCCTACTGCTATTTCTTTAATCTCCGCAAAGTAATGCAACAAGGTCATTTCACATACTGGTAAGTTCATCTTCTTTGTGATCCATGCTCACAGTAAGAAGAAGGTCACTGCCACATCTGTGGCCTCTACATAGAGCCTCTCTTTGCAACAGAAGCAAGTGGATGGGATTGTGGAAGAATATAGAGACATCTTCTCCTCACCCACCAGGTTACCGACACAATGCCAAGTCAAGCATCCAATTGATATGAACCTCGGTGCACCTCTACCTAATGGACCAGTCTATCATTGCTCACTGATGAAAAATGACGAAATTAGGCATCAGATGCAAGAGATTCTTCAAAAGGGGTAAATTAGACCCAAATCCTCCCCTTGAGGAAGCCCGATTGTACCGATGCAGAAGAAGGACGAGACTTGGCGACTCTACATTGATTACATAGCCTTAAACAAAATCACAGTCAGGAACTATTACCCAATTCCCAGGATTGATGACCTTCTTGAACAACTCAAGGGGGAAAATCTCTTCAACAAAATTGACCTAAAGTCTGGCTATCACCAGGTTCCTATCGAACCAATTGATGTATGGAAGACAACCTTCAAATCTAAAGAAGGTCTCTTTGAATGGTTGGTCATTCCCTTTGGCTTAACAAACGCACCAACCACTTTCATGAGGTTGATAGATGATGTATTGAGACCCTTCCCCAACTCTTTTGTGGTGGCATATTTGGATGAAATCATAATATTCAATAGAACTTGGGAGGAGCACATGTGGCATATTCAACAGGTTTTGAGAACTCTGCGGCAACACAATCTATATTCCAACTTGGACAAATGATATTTTGGCATGAAGATGGTACAATAATTGGGCTACATTGTTGATGAGGATGTGGTACATATTGATCCAGCTAAGATCCAATTCATGCGTGACTGGCCAGCCCCGACCACACCAACTGAGCTTCGGATCTTCTTGGGACTGGCCAACTTCTACCCATGGTTCATGTTGGGATTCTCCCATATTGCATGGGCCCTCAGCTAGGTGACCAAGGGTGGTGGTAGGGAAAATTTTGTGTGGTGGAAGGAACAACAACAAGCATTCGATTATCTAAAGAATCACTTTTTCTCATCTCCAGTACTCTCCTTTCTCAATTTGTAGAAATCGTTCGAGATTAAGACTGATGCATCTGACTGTGTTGTAGGCACAGTTCTCACTCAACACGATCATTCAGTGGCATACCATAGTGAGACACTCTCAGATACTATTTGAAAATACCCCACCTATGACAAGGAAATGTATTACTTTGTACAATCCCGTCGTCAATGGAAACATTACATTCTGGGAAAGGAGAAAATCATTCACACTGATAACAAAGGAAATTGTAGAATGAGAACCATCATAAGTGGTCCACCTTATTACCCATGATTTTGGTCGACATGATGATGTATTGATGATGGTGTACTCAGGCTCTTCCTAGGAACTTTCTCCTGAGAAAAGTTACTTTCATCTCTTCCCAGAAAACTCATTTTTGAAGGAGGTTCGCAGGCTGCTAGTATATTTGGGTGCGAGAATGACCCATTCTCGCAGGCTGCCTTAAGCCAGGGTGCGAACTTCTCGCACCGTGTTGAACTGCTAGGGTGAGAACTCTTTCTAAAGCATGGAAAAAGATGAATTCTCGATGTTTCTAGAAGGGAATCTTCTAGAAGGATGGGTTGGCATTCGAATGGTTATCCTAGTACTGGATTCCCTGATCTTTTGGGATCATTCTTATCCAAGTAACTAATTCATTCTCTCCTATATATTGAGGGAATTCTCATCGAAAAGGTTAAGCAATATTCATTAGAGAATTGGTGAAAGAATTGTGTGAAGGAATTAGCATTGAACAACAGCTTGGAGACTCTAGCAAGTCTATCAAGAGGATTTGATCTTCTTCATACAAGGATTGAGAAAGTGTGTGTGTTGGAGCCAAGATCCATCGAAAGGAAATTTGCAACATCAAGGCTCAGGTTGTAATCTTTACTTTCCATTAATATGATACAGTGGCATGTCCCTTTCCCATAAATCTATTTCCACTTTATTGTGTAATTCCTTGATCATACACATAGGTTAACTGTTGAATATATTGTGCTATCTTCACTTTGGTTGGTTTGTGTTGTCTTGGTCTAGACTTCACGAGAGCACTGGAGCGAAGCAGGAGTAACAAAGACCCTAGGAAGCGATAATAAGGTATGTTACTTGTTCACTCCTCCTAGTTAATTCAATAGTGAAAACTTAGGGAAAGAGTCATGTCCTGTCCTGTTTTGTTCTAGATCCAGGTGGATCTAGGGAGATCAGTTAGTGTCCGCACCTACCGATTAGTCTGATAACAAAATTGGCGACTCCACTGGGGACAATCCCATTTTCTTTGTGGCTTTTGGTGTATTTCTGTGGCCATTTTCTCTGGTTTTACTTTTCTCCTTTCCTGTCAATCTCTAAGTCTTTAGGATATCTTGATAGACCCTCTGAGTCCAGAGGCCTTTTCAAGTTTTGCTTCATTTTCCAAAATTTTGACTATGTTCAGACATTCTCGCACTGCACTTCACTACATCCTGTGAGAATTGGTAGGGTTCGCACTCTGCCTTTAGGATTCAGTGCAAGGTTCTCGCACCTTGCTCAAAGGCTACCTGCGAGAATGCCTAATTCTCACACCGTGTAGTATTGCCAGCCTGTGAACTCAATTTTTCAAATTTTTGGATTTGAGTTTTGGCATCTTCAACTACCCAGATCAGTCTAGATGCCTCGTAAGAGTTTCTTGGACCATTGATTGATGTTTTTCTTGTCTTTGTTTGCGTGCATGAACAGTCTTAGGATTTCAAGGCTCTTCTTGTCACTTTTGTCTTGACTTTTGTTTCTTGACTTTTCTTGGCAACACCATACTCTCTGATTTCTAAATTTGAGTGTGTTTTATTAGTTAAGGACTGGTGATCAGTTGAAAGTTGAGTTTCTTGGTCTTTATCATTTTCTTTGTTTGAAAGATCATTTTTCTTATGCGATTGAAAAGACTATATTGGTTTTCTCTTTATTTTTGTTTTCATTGAAAGAGTGGATTGGGTTTTTATCATTGCTTGTTCTTTGGTTTTTGATTTTCTGTACTCTCATTGGCGTAGTGAGGGTCCTTTTTGAAAAGTGAACAAAAGTTTTTCTTTCAAAAAATATTTTCGTCTTCGAAAACATTGAAAATCAAATTATTGAAATTGTTGAAATTATTGCAAAAGACACAATAGAGAATTGTCATTTGATGCGTGATTTGTTGCATTTTCATTTTAAAGGAAATTTTGCATTGTAGTTCAAGGTTGATCTGGAAAGCTTTCTCTCTCTCCCATACATAGGATTCATTGAACGAAAAGTGATCCATTTCATTCTCATCCTTGCATTGTTGGGTCAGAGTCATACAACATAAGTTTCACCTCTGTTTCCTTTGAGTAAACAACAACTCTTAATAACACTGCGTAATCATAAAATTTATGTAGTAACTCTTTTCTAGGGTTCTATTACACCAACATTTAGCTAGGCTAGCGCTTTTGAGTAGGAAGAGAGATACACTCTCCAAAAGCACAAAACACACAATATCATCTTGTGTTAGGGAGTGTTAAATTCCATTTGCAACATCTTGTCCTGGGAAGCCCTTCTCACACAAGGGTCAACATGAGGTCGCATTGATATTGACAGAGTTACTCACCCTGCTTTGTTGATATCAGTGTAGAGATTGCACGTATTACGGGGATCACTCGGAGGTATACCCACAATGTTGAGTGGAAGCCATTTGAGTTGATTTCGGGCTAGATACCCTGCCCTTGCATGTGGATCAGACTGTCGACTGTTCCCCTAGGATTTATTGTTGTTGGTGGTGACCTTAGTGGCCTATCTTTCTAGGTTCTTACCTGAGGTGACTGTGGAGGGGAAAGTCTTCATGGTACCTGGAATTGACGTTGACCAAACTCACTCGGGCTCCTTGGAGGGTATACCCACGATTATGTGTGGGAGCTTGCTCCAGGGTGTAAGTCTGTTAAGCAGGTCGTTAGCGTAACTTTTCCACCCTATCCCAACCCCTTCTCGTCTTGTTGTTACGACGTTGGATTTCATCACCAACTAGTGGCTTCGAAACTAGAAGTTCCTGTTTGTTTGGTGTTGCTTCCTAGATTTTATTTACTAGCACGTGATGTCTGTTTCTCGAAGTTGACCATAGGATTTTATTCATGAATTCTGTCGCTCATTTACAATAGCTCCTCCACATCGTTCACGTAGAATGTAGGGTTTATCTCCAGAGCATCTGGAAGGTTCTCAACCCTTGCCCACAAGCACACCTGGAGGCTCTCCTCGGTAGAGTGAAGTCCCAGTCGTCACCACCCCACAAGTGGAATGCACTGACTCTCTAGAACATTTTCGCATTACAAATACTCGAGAGGACTTTTGAATTCACCCTGATTCTAAGAGACGTTTTATGTGAGCAAACTCTTCCAGAGACTTAATTGTTGTTTATTCCGGATCTCCGTCTGGACCTGGGGACCAAGATCCTTTTTGGTCTATGGGCATTTTTCGACGGGACCTTTTTGGTCCAGGTTCACCTGTCATTTCTGAAATCAACCCGCCTGTGATTTCTGAAATCTCTAGTACATAGACAGTACCGGTGACTACCGCTTATCACTTTACCGTCCCTGCCAAAATGGACCATCTTACAGCTACTACGAGTGTTCCAACCGGGTTCACTGCGGTTAGTCTTGCTCCCATCAACACACTGAGAATGCCCAACGTCACTCCGACACTACCACCTGGATACCGTGCGTTGAATGCTTCCATTCCTACTCCTGCGCAAACTCCATCCAGCTCTCCTAGTGGTCCTTCTTCTTCTGGGAACTTTCTTCTTGGTTTTGTTCCAACACTCCCTCAATTTCCTTTTGGAGGACCTTCTTCGTTTTCTACTGGCAATCCTAATCCTAGTGGCGCTATTCCGTCATTCACTCCAACTTATCAATTTCCGGTTGGTGGCTAGTCTCATCAAGGTAGTATAACTCAACCCCCTCTCAGTTGGAAAATGCCAATTGGAACATTGCCCTCAATTGGTACACCACCTTCAATGGGAGGGGCAACCCCACCTTATGGGCAAAACATACCTCCATCCTTGGCCCAGTATTGGAATCAATTGATACAAAATCCTCCTCAATCGTCTGGGGGGCAGCAGTTTCCAGCTGCGTCCTCAACACCCCCTAGCATGGGCCAACCATATCCAGGTTCATTTAATCCCATTTGGGGGTCGAATGCTCAAACTCCCATTTACAATTTACTACCTGAATTGCCATCCCATTTATGATTTACTACCTAAATTACCTCGTCCTAATACTTCCATCACTTCAACTACCCCAACTGCCTCGCATGTGGCTGACAGTGTGATTGGTACTGACCAAGCCCAATCACATTATGTTTCAAGAACAAACCCTAAATCTAGTTCTTCTAATGTTCAAAATGCTTCGTCTCCTGCCACTCCCACCGGTAAGACTTCTGAGGTAAATTCCATCCAATCTACCACAGCCGGTAAAAACAAATCTAAAAAGGGGAGAGGCAAGAATGAGGGAAAAAATAATTCTCAAGCAGAGCAAGTTAAAACTACCCCTGTTGATGACCGGGATAAGCGCAAACCACGATACCCTTGCCTTATCTGTGGTGATGATCACTACACGAAGGATTTTCCATGACGTGTCGAGGTTACTAAGTTCCTTCAAGGAACTCCAAAACCACCTGCACCGACTGTCTTGTCCCAACCCTTCCCGTCTCAACAACAGGCTCAGTTGGTCATCCATGACCAACCCTCATCTTCTACAACATCAATATTTTTGATGTGTACTGGTGATTCTAAGCAGAATAACGTTGCACTCACAACTTGAGCCAAATATTATTCTCCCTCTAAGGAGAAGGTTGACGATTTACCACCTTCTTTGGTACAACCCTCTCCCGTGACTCCACCTACCAATGGTCCTCTTCATCTCGAACGACTGAGCCTTGACACAGTTCTGCGACCCCCCCCAAAGGGTGTTGTTGGGAAATCGACTCTCAATCCTCATGCTTGTGCGGCCTAGAACTACAACATTATCGAAGATCTGGCCCAAGCACCTTCTGCAATGTCATCCCTTGAAGTCTTTCAAACTTGTCCCGCACAACGGAAGGCATTGTTGAAAGCTATCGGTGGAATTGATCCAGCGGATGCAAATTTAATAGTCTTTGACTTGGATGATCATGTTCCAAGGTTACCCCCTCAACTCGCATTCTAGATACAAGTTGTTGTCTCTGAAAAGAACATTTTCCAAACCATTATCGACGAGGGTGCCTCAACGTGTGTCATGTATTTTGCTTGCTGGAAAGCCATTGGCTCTCCTTCCTTGAATGAATCACAAAACACTCTTAAAGCCTTCAATGGCTCTGGTTTTAAGCCCTACGGTGTTCTTCCTTCGTTTCCCATCACGTTAGAAGGAAAAACAATCCAAGTTGAAGTGGAAGTCTTCGACGCTCCCCTTGATTATAATCTTTTGCTTGGATGCAACTGGATCGATTCCATGCACGCCGTTGTGTAGACACTTTTCCATGTAGTACGTTTCCCTCATCAAGGAAAGGTTGTTACCATCGACCAACTTGCCTTCTTCAATTCTGATACCCGTACTGGCAACGTACTTTTTATTGCTAAAACCCCACCGGGTTATGAGAACGTCAGTGTAGGCCTTCTAAAGGACTCCTCGTTAATGGGTACTTTCCCCATTCCATTGCCCGATGTTCCACGTTCGTCTGTTGCTTCTATCAATATGATCTCCACTTCGCCTCATGAACTTCCTCATCTTCCGACCCCTTGCTAGTCCCTGACCCTGGATATCATCTTCGTTTCGGCGACATAATGTCGTTAAGTCCAATTGAATCCGCCTATCAGGCCATTCAATCGACAACACCTTCTATCCCCTCTCTTGATGAGTTGTCTCCCAATCCTTTTCGTGTTATTTTTTCGACTGACGAGATGATCATGTTCATCATGGAGGACACCCCTTGAGACGATGGGAATCATTGTTCCATACTCTTTCTGGAGCAACATACTCTTGATAATTACCAACGGATTTAGACCCCGTCGATCGTTGTTGTCATCTCGACCGTTCCCGAGTTGATATGCGATTTTCCCCATTCTGCAACGGAAAATGTAGCAACAGATTCATTACCCGATGAATCTCTTTTCCTTATTAGCACTAATGATATTTGGTATGGGGATATCATTATATATCTCCAAACCCAGAGTTTTCAGCCAACTTTGTTCAGTACTAAACGACGTCGAATACGCTATCAAGCTCGTCAATACATTATCCTTGGGGATACTCTTTATCATCCGGGGATTGACTCTGTTTTTCGTCGCTGTCTAACATTTGACAAAGACGAGAAAGATCTGAATGTCTTCCATTCTGGAGCATGTGGTGGTCATATGTCTGGGTATGCTACTACCCAGAAGATCTTACGCGCAGGGTATTTTTGGCCTTCTTTGTTTAACGATTGCATTATTGCCGTTCAGAAATGCCATGCCTGCCAAACCTACAATCAGAAGATTCGGTCACATCCTACTCCTCTTCACCCTGTGGTCTCAGTTGGTCCCTTTGTGAAATGGGGCATCGATTTCATGACATGTCACCCTCACTCAGTCGGGGGGCATGGTTACATCATTGTAACCGTTGATTACTTTACGAAATGGGCTGAGGCGATGCCAACATTTGACAACATTGGAAAGACCACAACTTTGTTTCTTTTTAATCACGTCATAGCTCGTTTTGGTGTTCCCCAAGCTATCGTCACCGATCACGGTAGCCACTTTAGGAATTTTATGATGTCTGAACTTACTGAAAAGTTGGGTCTTCGCCATGATAACTCAACGCCCTATTATCCACAAGCTAATGGCCAAGTCAAAGCGATTAACAAAGTTTTCATAACTATGCTTCGACAAATGATAGGGATTCATAAAACAAGTTGGCACACAATGTTGTTTTCGGCATTGTGGGCATACCGGACATCCGTTAAGTCCGCTACTGGGTTTACACCTTTTCGGTTAGTCTATGGTGTGGAAGCCATTCTCCCTATCGAATGCGAGATACCCTCTTTAAAACTAGTTGTTGAACTCCTACCCAACACTTCTGCTGAGGAAGAACGTCTATTGTATCTTATGCGATTAAACGCAACTCGACGTGATGCCACCCTAGTCATAGAAGCCTAGAAAAAATGTGTCAAGGTCCAATACGACAAGCATGTCAAGCCTTGCATTTTTTTCGAAGGTGATCTTGTTCGTCTATATGAACAAGATCGAGATATGTTAGGATCTGGGAAATTCGAACCCATGTGGCGAGGTCCTTATATCGTTCGACGAGTTTTGGAAAAAGGATCTTATGAGTTGGTAGATTACGATGGTATCCCTTTGAGTGAACCCAGGAATGGGTTGTACTTGAAGAAGTACTATGCATGAAATCATCTGTGCACAAGTACTTGTATTTGTATTGTATCATACTTCTTGTGTGTTACTATAGTTTGCTTTTTGACGTTATTTGGTCTCTGCCCTTATGTGACATTGTGTTTGATTTCCAGATTTTAGAGTCTTCGCTACCCTATATTGGATTCGCTGATGGCGCTAGCTGTAGTGCTCATAACCTTGCTTCCACTGCATGGGCAATTTATGCCCCTACAAACGAACTTGTCTCCTTACAAGGTGTGTGCCTCGGTCGTGTGACCAACAACATTGCAGAGTATAGCGTCATTATTGAATTATTGGTTGATGCTATCTCGCTTGGAATTCGTCATTTGGTTGTGTGACTTGATTCACAGCTGGTAGTACTACAGTTAAGTAATGTCTACTCTATTCGAAGTCCTACTTTGTTACGGGTGTATTTGCGAAGTCGCCTCTTGGAACGTTATTTTGATCACATGGAATATCAACATATTCCTAGATGTCTAAATACATTAACAGATGCATTGGCTAATTATGTATTGGACAGACATTTGAATCATTTATAAATCAATCACATCAATATTCACACAATATAAGGTAAACCGGTAGAAGTCGTCTGTATATATAATGATCAAAAGAGTTTTTTACAAAAAGTTTGTCCGAAGACCAAAATGTCAAAATCTGAAGCTCATAGCTTCTACAAAGTGACGTCATGGATGACATTCACGGTAACACACGACTGCCTGAGTAACCCTACGGAGCAGTCGACTCATAGATGTTGATACTCCTACAGTATGACATTGATCGTGTCATGGAACCTTTTCCAGAGTCATGTTTGGAATGTTTGCAGTTAGGCCCTCTAGATTTTGTTCCACCACTTGATAATCCTCAACATATTGTGGCGTTGCCGCTACCTCTCCTCGACGCTGGATGGGAGAAGTGCCAGGAGGTCTGTAAGGTCCAACATATGTGTTATCAACAAACGATTTTGTATTATTCTTTGGACAAACATATAAAACAAAAACATTTGAATATGATAAAAATTCACAAAACATTTAAAAAGAAAAATGTGTGTACTTCTTACCAAGGTCCCCCCACTGAGCATATTCTGGTAGTACTAAGTCTAGATCTCCTCGGAAATCCATCCTGACATAAGCATAGTCATCAACCATCAACAACTATGGTTGAAGCCAGTCAAAGAAAGTATCATCATACTTGATGATCAGTCCTGCTACGTGCCTGGCCATGAGCCGACACCATCTCAGCATCCTTGGATCCCTTGGAGCTGGTATATTCCACTCAACCTGCAACCTCAGTAATGGGACCCTCTCTAGGAAGAAAGAAACCAACAAATATCCGTACCTGAATTGCTTCAGGTCGCCGCGTCTGCATTTGGTCAACTGCATTTTTATACTGCGAAGCACAACATCTGCCTAATTGAATACCCGAGGCTCAGTGCACTCAATAGCATACTGGAAGTAACTCTGTAACACCATGTGAGGAGCAGAACTCCCAGCCATGTGAGCTATGGTGAATAGGATAGTACGGAGGGTCAAATCTCGTACCCCCCAAATAGCTACTTTTCCTTTCTTTCTCTCAGCCTCGGGAACGTAGTGTAAACGACAGTACTCACTCATCTGCAGCCCACCACCTCTGCTACCAGTCAGACTCACATAGTATCCCCACCATGACAATCCAGTCAAAAAGTAAATGTCCTCAATATCTAAGGATAGTGTGTGGACCCCCACATGAAATACCTGTTGATCAGGGTCCCACATACACACCAGGTACTCTAACAACCTGACTTGGGCCTTCATGCCCAGGATATGAAAGTACTTCAAGAGTCCACAATCTCTCAAAGAAGAAATAGTAGGTGGATGATTTTTGGCCATTACATTGTCTTCTTCGTGCTCCCTTTCATGCCATTCAAGCACCATTTTGATGGCTAATTATCTTCATAAGGAACACAAAAAGAAGATTAGCAACTTTTTTCATGATTTGGTTCTTGTTCATTGGCTAAATTTTAAAAAAAAAATTGAGCTTTGCGGTTCTCACAGGTGCCCTGTGTGCACAGTGCGAGAACTTCTTAGGCTGCCTTAGGCTCACCTGTGAGAATGCCTCATTCTCACAGGTCCCGTATAGCCTTCTTGCGAGAATGGAAACAGGCAAGTAGGGCTCCATAAATCAACTTAAAAATGAAATTTTAACCAATGAAATTGCAAAATTAAACCATGAAAGTGTTAAGGACTAAGAGCCTACCTTACTGTCGCTGACGGCTCGCTGAATGGACGATCATAGCTCCCGAAATCTGACGCCGAACTATGAGGGTAAAAGAGGGGTTTTTTGGAGCTCAAATAGTTGAAAGGTAAAAATGATGTGGTTAAAAGAGTATTTACTCCTTTTTATTTACTTTTACTATGTCATTTGGGTTTTTATGATTATTTATATATTAAACCCTAATCCCTAATGTCATTTTGAGTGAACCTTTTGCAGGCGTAATGATTTCGATGGTCAAAAATAGGGATACAAACATGTTTTTCTTTGTCATCGCGTGTTTTGATTGTTTTTTATGGTTTTTATATAAAAACCTCGAGCGTGGTCTTTTTCCGTTCTTGCGCTTGAAAATATATGAGAACGCGATCGAGCATACTTTTATCACTTTTTCGGGCTCAACAAGGTTATACGAAAAAGGAACCCCCCTGGAGTCCTCTTTAAGCTCTTTTCAGACTCTCTAAACATGAAAAGATTGCCGAGCAACCTTGCTATTTTCACGCTCGATAAAGTATCTAAAGTAAGCGTCTGGTGAGCGATAATTTATCTCTTTTTCGGT
>ML778327.1:312807-343414 GCA_009831015.1 Picea engelmannii | reverse complement strand
AGAGAGTTCTCTTTTAAGTGTTTTTCCAAACTCTATAATCATGAAAAACCTTCGAGTTTTCTATCTTTGGACTCGTTAAACAAACATCGACAGACCCGTAATGGGACTGAACCACTCCTTCTTAGGGTTCGTTAAACATACTCTGAGGGACTCATCTGAAGGATGATCTTACATCAACAAGCATATGTTATCCTTCTCAAGCTTGCGTAAAAATAAAGAGGTACTCGCCATAAATGGTGGGGGAAAATTTGGGAAAGGGATATGTTTTTCATATTCATATTGATTGGCAGTAAGTGTCGCTCTTGAACATGACACCCCCTATTCATCATTTGAAGCTGGTTTGGGAAATCCATTTGTCTCTCATTCGATTTGTTACAAGGTCATTCCCTGGGTCGTCTTTGAGTCAATGCTGCCAAATCATTGGTCGTGTTGTTCATATGTTCAAGAGCAGTTCATCTAAAACCTATATTGAGTCGGCCATCTGCTGTTATCCATTCTCTCTGTGTCGGCCTTCCCTGTGTCCAGTCCAATTCACATCATACTCTGTTTGACCTTCAAAATCTGTTACTCATTTTGTGTCATTGATGGGGGATACATCAAGGCCCTCCTGTGACGAGTTTTGTTCCGTCGACTTTAGCTCATTATCCGGAATCAAGACTTAGAAATTATTTGGTACCTTGGAACTTGCATGCCTCAATGGCAGGTTTCCTCACTTTCGACAGTGGGTTTACATCATTGACCCCTGATCGAAAGATTCCATCGGATGTTAGACTTCAACTCATTTATTCGCACTCGATGGATTGTACTAAGTGTACCTTGGGAGTCATTGACATCAATGGTGATTTCCCTCTCACTTGTTAACGGTTTTATCAATGACTGGTAATCAAGTGGTTTCTGCCATGTTCGACTTCAACACATGTAATCACATGGTTAGATTCGTACTTTGGGCGACGAGATTGGAGACCCTGGATATCATCTCTTTGGTCCAGGTTGCGATGGAGTATGTATAATTTGCGACACATAGATCCACTGTGTATGTCTCGTGGCTATGTCATCTTAATTTAAAATTTCTCGCATAGATCCACAGTGTATTTCTGGTGGCTATGCTATATTTTGACGGCATGGATCCACAGTGTATGATTGGTGGCCATGACCTATGTCTATAATGTTATCAGTCTATGATCTGAGTATGGGAATGCCTACCTCAGAATTGGTATATATAATATTCTGCAGATGCTTGGTTGTTCGCAGGTTTTCGATTAGGTGTGCTCCTGGTTTCTGACACACACATGCAGCTTACAAAGTCTTTTGGCCATCACTGGTTCCAACCTCATACTTTGGGGGGAATTCTGTTACCCATGATTTTGGTCGTCATGATGATGTATTGATGATGGTGTACTCAGGCTCTTCTTAAGAACTTTCTCCTGAGAAAAGTTACTTTCATCTCTTCCAGAAAACTTATTTTTGAAGGAGGTTCGCAGGCTGCTAGTATATTTGGGTGCGAGAATGACCCATTCTCGCAGGCTCCCTTAAGCCAGGGTGTGAACTTCTTGCACTGTGTTGAACTGCTAGGGTGTGAACTCTTCCTAAAGCATGGAAAACGATGAATTCTCGATGTTTCTAGAAGGGAATCTTCTAGAAGGATGGGTTGGCATTCGAATGGTTATCCTAGTACTGGATTCCCTGATATTTTGGGATCATTCTTATCCAAGTAACTAATTCATTCTCTCCTATATATTGAGGGAATTCTCATGGAAAAGGTTAAGCAAGATTCATTGGAGAATTGGTGAAAGAATTGTGTGAAGGAATTAGCATTGAACATCAGCTTGGAGACTCTAGCAAGTCTATCAAGAGGATTTGATCTTCTTCATACAAGGATTGAGAAAGTGTGTGTGTCGGAGACAAGAGCCATTGAAAGGAAGTTTGCGACATCAAGGCTCAGGTTGTAATCTTTACTTTCCATTAATATGATACAGTGGCATGTCCCTTTCCCGTAAAGCTATTTCCACTTTATTGTGTAATTCCTTGATCATACACATAGGTTAACTGTTGAATATATTGTGCTATCTTCACTTTGGTTGGTTTGTGTTATCTTGGTCTGGACTTCATGAGAGCACTCGAGTGAAGCAGGAGAAAAAAAGACCCTAGGAAGCGATAATAAGGTATGTTACTTGTTCATTCTCCTAGTTAATTCAATAGTCAAAACTTAGGGAAAGAGTCATGTCCTGTCATGTTTTGTTCTAGATCTAGGTGGATCTAGGGAGATCAGTTAGTGTCCGCACCTACCGATTAGTCCGATAACACACCTACTTGCAAAATTTCCATCTCAACATCAATTATAAGACAGGGATCTCAAATCGTGTCATTGACTGCCTCATTCAACCTCATGTGGCTGCACTCATCACTGTTATCAATTCCTATGGACATAAGGCATCTTAGTGGCCCCAACTTTATCAACACAATCCAGACTTCGCCACCACCTATCAGCTCTTGGGTACAGCGCGAATGTCACTGATTTTCAAATTTAGGATGGACTATTATGCCATCTAGGCCATCTCTATGTTCCTACAAGTGAGCGAGAAAAGATGATTTGGGAATCCCACTACAGTCAGATGGTAGGAAATTTTGGCATGGAGAAAATTGTGGTCTCTCTTCAGAGACATTTCTATTGGCCAAAACTTCGACAAGATGTCAAAAAGTATATCGGATCTTTTACTGCTTGTGCCATTGCCAAGCCAACCATCAAGAAGAAAGGATTATACACCCCTCTTCCTACTCTCGAGAAGCCTTGGGAATCCATCTCAATGGATTACATGTATGGCCTTTCATCCACCAAGAAAGGAAATGACTGTGTATTTGTGGTCGTTGATTGATTTTCGAAGATAGCCATCATCATAGCCTAGGAGAAGAATATCACAGCGACAGATACTGCCAATCTCTTCTTCGAATGAGTGTTGGTCCATTTTCAGATACCACATACCATTATCTTCGATCGGGAAAGTTGGTTCCTCAACATGTTTTGTTCCAGTCTTTGGTCACTGTTGGACACCAAGCTCACTAAATTCACTTCTTTCCACCCCCAAACAGATGGACAAATAGAGGTCATCAATCAGATGATTGTGCACATTATGTGCATTTAAAACTATAAGCATCCACGTATATCGGATGAGAGTCTCCCCTATGTTCAACACAGTTACAACATGTCTCTCCATAGCTCCACCGACCATATCCCCTTTTAGGTGGGGCTGGGATTCCAACCCTTGGGTCCCATTGATGTTTCAATACCTCTTGCAACCACAAAAACAGACTCTTCCCATGTTTAGTTTGAGACCGACAAAGCCACCAGATTCATTGAGTGGATTCAACACTTCTGCCAATAGGTCCAAGAGATTTTGCAGAAATCCAATGCCAAGTATAAGCATTGCCATGATCAAAACAGGGTACCGTACCAATTTCAGTTTGGCGAAAAAGTCTGGCTACATTTGCAGAAGGAGCATCTCACAGGCCCCCATCAGAAGCTCCACCCACTTTTCTATGGGCCTTGCACTATCACCAAGGTTGTGGGTAGCAATTCTTTTGAGCTCAACACTCCACCCTTCCTTGTCCTGCACCCAGTGTTCAATGTGGACCTCCTTCGACCATACTTTCCACTATTATTATACAGCTTAGAGATCACATAATATTTGAAACCAATAGGGATCAATCCTGACTGCATGGCACAAGCATTCACTGATCATATCGTGTACACACAGGTCAAGGGCACTCGCCAGCAAAGGATCCAACTTTATAGGGTTGTCAAGGTAGGGAAACTCCTACACCAAGGCAAGTGCCTCACAAGGGGCCAAATCTAGAAGAATTTTCCTCACCTGATGGGGGAAATCAACGCAATGGAGACCATTTCTTCCTAAGGGGGGACGATTGATCCTGGTGGATATTGGTGGCCACCCACCTATTCCAACTAGCTCCTCTTGTCCGTTTTTAGTTCAACATGTTTTTTTGTACTTCTTTATAATTGTGGGTTCTACACTTCTGGGGTTGTCTTAAGCCCTACACATATTCCAGGTGGATACTAGTGGCCTCTCACCTAATCCAACTGGATTTTTTTGTATGTTTTCATGTCATCACATCTTGATGTACTTCCAAGGCCGTTTTGGAGGCCTAAACAATGTTTTTATGGCTCTCCACATTTAAATTGTAGATGAAGTCAGAGTTTTAAGGTGTAATGTGTATTTATTTGAAAGACCTTTCCAACGGGCTATCACATGCCTAAAACGAAGGTCGTATGCAAAAGTTACGACCCCGGGAAGTTGAGGTACCAACTTACCCATAGGGGCCCACATGACTTTTGGTGTTTCACCTCCTAGGGTTAGGTTTTTGGATTTATAGGGTTTTGGAATTCATCAGTAATATCAAAAAGGCCTATAGAGCCTCATTGTAATCATTCTTCTCAGACAGATGCATGTAGCATCAACATATCTTCTCAGAGATAGATACCACCATTTGAGCAAGTGTTTTAGTTTTGCAGTTTTACAGTTTCATCCTATTTCATTTATTCAATAGAAGATATTGTTTAATGGATATCTATGTTTATTGTATTTAGTTTGTTAATTAGTTCATTCTGCTCCTAAATCTGGATCAAGGAGTTATAGTAGAAGACCAAATATTTGGAAGAAATCGGTTGAAAAGATTGAAAAGACCATACCAAGGTATGACTCCATCATGTACCAAATGGAATAGAACACAACAGAGACTCTCTGAATAGTAGCCAATGATGAAGACTACCGACAAAGACGAGGAATCCATGAATGATGTCAAATGGAAACCAAGGTACCACATGAATCCCTATGTATGATAATGGTTGTTGACATTGAACATAAGGGAAACCACTCAATTAATGGACAATGATGATTTTCATTCATTGAGCACAAGGTCACATATCAAGGATGTAAATAGGCCCAGGGTGAAAATCTAGGTCATACTCTTAAAGAAATGAGTCTTAATCGATAATATCAGACATGCCAATAAGGATTCAATGGGGTTGTTCTATACTATCATGAGTTATATACAAAGATACTTGTGAAATTGAGAAGTGATTGACACAAAGGAAGGTCTACTTGGAAAGTCAAGAGTTCTATAGAGGGGCTAACACAGGTTGACTTCCCTTGAACATAAACATGTCACAAAAAGTGACTTGAGAAGCATTGACTATAAATTGGGATACGCATGCGACATAAGAGGCATCAACAAATGATCCATATGGATGAAAGAATAACCAGTCAGAGGAGATTATGCTCAAAAACCAGAAAATGCCTCCTAAACCCATACTAAACCCAATATAGTAAGGTGAAGACTCATAAAATTGTGCTATGTTCAAGGGCGACACAAGTAGCTATTATATAAAAAACAAGACTCATTCCTATCCTTCTTTTTCTGTTTTTTAATATTTTTGTCTTTTTCATATTATAAAGCTTGAAAAAGAATAAAATAATGTTATAGTACAATGGAGGAAACAAACATCATGGGTGAGCAGACTAGTTCCATGCACAAGAAACATACCTATGCTCAATGCAAGGAAACGTGTGCAGGGCATGGATGCTCAGGTGAATTTTCCTCTAGGGATAAAAGGTTTCAAGTCGCAAAGGCTAGTATTGCAAGGTTGGAAATTGTTTGAGAATGCATATGCAAATGACTATTCAACAACAATTTGAAGCCAACATTAGGCCCAAAAATATCAAGGGTCAATATTCATTTCAAGTACAAATCAACCCAACAATTTTGAAAGCCCCATGGAAAATTAGCAAGAAAAACATGAGAAGAAGAGATGAAGCTTCAATGCAAAGTCATGGTGGAACTAAACAAGGATTCCGAGCCTACAAAAAAAAATACAACATGGGTGCCAAAATGGCTAGTGAGGTACTAACTAGGACACCCATGAAGAGATAAGATCTACCATCTATAAAGAACACCTTTAGAGCATATTGAAGGTATAACGTCCTAAACGAATGGGGTGGACCCTATGGAAAATATGTGATCGATACGGATAAATGCATTGTGCATGCAAGATAAAACCTACCCTATATGGCAGTAAGGAACACAATACCTGCCGAAGAAGTTGAAAAACACCAACAGATGTAGGAATACCTGTGATAAAGAGACACCTCTCAAGGAAAACTGCATGAAAAAAAATCTCCAGAGAGTTTAATTAGTCTGATCAGAATTAAAAAATATCAGAAGGGGTAAAAAAACTATAAAAGGTAGAAAAATAGGTTTAAATAGGTAAAAAGTGAATTTTTACCTACTTGGAGTGCATTTGGAGTATTTTTACCCTTCAACTTTTGGAAAAATGGTACGGGGCGCATGGGGCTCAGAATTCCAAACCGATTGGACCAAGTAAGAGACCATTCCCTCTTCTTCATTTTTATCAATTTGTTTTTAGGTTTTAATGCATTCTTTGAGTTTTAAGGAGTTTTTAAGGTTAGACAACCATGTACACAACTTTCTTTAATACGGGTTGCATACATAGAGAGATGTACGTAATTCCTGTTAGTGAAAGTCACATATGTACATGACTATCCTAAATGGAAGTAGCATATATCTTCACAAAACCTCAAAAATAAAAAATTTAACTGAAAAATTGAAAATTTTGGCAGGATGGTGATAGAGTGGAGAGAAACGGAGCATGGAGATGTAGATAATGAATTCATGGATGACCCAAAGGCTCAATAAGTACTCCAGCGATGTGTATTTTATAAATTCTTTCGATGTAATGGGATTAGGGCCCAAAGAAGATTTCTAGAAACATTGATTGATTACTGGGAGCCCGATGTTGATGCATTTATGATTAATGGGAAATCCTTGAAGATTGAGATAGAGGATATATATTTTCTTACAAGGCGATGTAGTAAATATTAAAGGAAAATGATCCATTATCCTGATGATAAATTAATACATTGCTATCTATTGATCACCTAAGATCGAAAAAGTTGGGAGCCAACTCCCAATAAAACAACTTGAGAGCCTCAATCCTAAAATTATTGTCTTGATGATTTTTTGGAATGCAAGATCAACACCGCTACATTAGGCTTCAAGAACCATGATGTTTTATGTAGTAGAATGTTTGAGACATGTTTTATATGACTCGAGCACCTCACTGCTTATGTGCATGAAGGCTCAAATAACAGGATGTAAGTAAGGAAAAATGAAGAATTTTGGCTTTGGAAGCATCTTGTGAACCTTTTTCTTCAAGAGAGTGCCAATGTTGAGTCCTTGGGTGGATCTCCATCCTCATTATGTCTGATATGGCACAATGGAGAAATGGACCGAGGTACTACCGAGGCAAGGAGGAGGTCAGCTAGGTGATCCCTGGGATGACACATTTTTTGCTTGGTGGTCACCCCAAGTCGTTGCAATAGAGGACTACCCCTATGTAGCGATAGATGACCGCAATGATCAAGAGATTCCCATTCCTCCTGGAAGTGCCTATGAAGATATTGGTACAAAATATTTTTTGATTATTTGATTTTTATATTTTATATGAATAAATAATTTTAGGAAGAAAATATTTTTGGTGTGAATAAAGATAATGATTTGATTGTGCAGATGTGGGACTGAGACGTCCTGAGGGGTTTCCTCGGCATGGCCAATTTGGTTGATATTAAAAACCATGAGGAGATGTGAATCGAGTGCTGGAGAATGTCCAGAGGAACCTAGACAAATCGCTACGCCCTGTGCCAATGCTACAGATTGAAGATCTACTAGAGAAAATGCAGCAGTATTTAGTTTGGGTACCGTGAGCATGGGTGTGACCCTTTCAGTGTCTAGTCAATGTCATGGTGTTCTATGAAAGACATGCAAAGGGAAGAGTTGGTCCCTCAGGATCATGATGAGGATATATTTATAATTTTTGTATTATCAGTCCTTAGAGATGGACAATTGAGGCTAAAATTCTATTTTGTAACATGATTCATATTTTGTACTTAATGAACATTGATGATGTTATATATACAAATGATTTTTTTCCCGTAATGACAATGTTATACCCCGGTTTTGATTCCCCAGATTAAATAATGTATTTTGTTTATTTTATGAAGAGTTCCCAAACAATGAAAAAAGGTCGGAGTGCTTAGGAAATGTAATGATTTGATCATTATTAATAATAAAAGACATCACTGGTTGCCAAGCAGAAAAATACCAAAGTTATAGGAGGGTATTATTCCATGAGAGAGGGGGCTTAAGGGGATAAGTATTTTATTATATTTTATTTACCCATAATTGTTTTAACTGAGGGAGGTGGTTACATGAGCTTCTTGGGGAAGGCCATGTGGTTCTTGTTTTCCAAGTGAATATATAAACCCATCTTTGGGTTGTTTGGGGGTTCAAATGCTTCATTTTGTTCACTCTTTCACTCATTCATTATTTCTCATTCATCCTTGATCTTGGTTGGGGAAAGAAAAACGAATTCTTGGGAAAGTACCCATTATTTTTGTTGGTCGTAGTAATTACTCGTAAATTCCAACCATGCATTAATTCCTGCATGTATGAGATGCATTGACATGTGCTAAAATGTGTTCACAAATGCGAATCATGAGAGTCCCAACATGGAGATTCTTTACCAGATGCACTGGAGCACTGAAAAGAAGTGGACAGCCTGATGGACTGTGTGGTAGTGAAGCGGGTTCATTGTCTTTGGGTGGTGCAAGATGGAGAGAAGAGATATGTTGTAGTTTGTATTGTTGTGTGTTGAGAAACCTGTGAGAACTTGAGTATTGACTGGTTTGGGAAGATGAGTGACACCTTGGAACTGTCCTTGTGGATTCATAGCCCTGTTTGGGGGTGACCTTCTATTCAGACTTGGAACATCAGTGTTTATGGTTGGGTGGAACGTCCTTGGTCTACAGCCAGTTGGTGATTTATTTGTTTAAGATAATTTCTCTCTTCCATGTGTTTATATGGTTGTATATTTATTTATGTTGTGTATTCATTATTATCTCTAAGATTCATTTTTATAATATTCATGCTTGTCGATTATTGTTGTGCATGACATATTGTCCATTTAATTTATGTTGTAGCATGAATCTTGATTATTGCATGTGAGTCTTTCATGCTTCTTAATTAATTAAATGTTATTATAATTTCGAAATCAATTCTTGAAGTGATTTTTTGAAGTAGTGTGGCCTGACCTTGGTGGCTGCGTACGTTACATATTGGTATCAGATATTATGGCTCAAACATTGGACTGGTATGGACTGGAACGAGTGTGAATTTGGGAAATTCATTGTTGATGTGAGAGAATTTGGGGAGAAACAAAAATATTGGAGAGAAAAATCCCCAAATTTGTGGGAAGATTCGAGTTTTAAATAATTCTGAATTGTATGAGAAGTTAATGGATTATATATGCATATTTGCAGAGCCAAATTCGACCTGGAAGGTAGAAAAAATTCATATTTTGATGGATACTGTAGCACGAAGAATAGTTCATCGAATCAATGACCAAGATCATGTCCAATCTCATGATCAACAACCAAGATTCATTGTAATAAATTTAAAAATTGATAAAGTTTCAAAGTTTGACAAAGTTATGAGATCAATGATTGAGATTCATTTCGAAGGTTTGGAAAGGGAGGAATATTGACGGTTCATATTCATTTTCATTTTTTGGGGGAAGTCGGAGAAAATCAATGGTTGAGATCATCTTGGTTGGGAGATCAACGATCCAGATTCACCTAGGTTTTGGCTGAAATTGTGTTAATGTTGAAGTTCACCAATAGAGGTCATCGATGATCGATGAACTAGGGATCAAAGAATTTGGGCAAAGTTTTCATTTGGAAAAATGAAATATCTCATTGTTGATGGCTAATGAATCGAGGATTGGTGAATTTGGGTGAATTTTTCATTCAGCCAAAGGAAATCTCTGATCGTCGATGGTTGATGGATCGGGGATCGACGAATTTGGGCAAAGTTTTCATTTGGCCAAAGGAAATCTTTGATCATCAATGGTCGATGGATCGAGGATCGTCGGAATTGGGCAAAGTTTTCATTCAACCAAAGAAAATATTTGATCATCTATGGTCGATGGATTGGGGGTCGATGAATTTGGGAGAATTTTTCATTCAGCCAAAGGAAATGTTTGATCGTCGATTGTCAATAAGAGGGAATCGAAAGATTTAGTGTGAAGTTCAAGTTCTTCCAAGAGACATTGTCAATGGCCGATGAAGGGAAATAATGTGATGATGTGTCATGCCATGCCATCATTCATGTTTCATGCCATGCCATCCCAGTTGATGCCTCAAGATGATGTGTCATGCCATGCCAACATCCTCATGTATTTCCATGTCAACAAAGAGATGGTCAATCACCAATGGTCGAGGTTCGGTGATATTTTTGAGTGATCTTGGTTTTTCGGGGAAGATGACTAATGGATGATGGCCGACAATCAAGTGTCCATGAGATTCATGGTATATTTTTTGTTTGTGAAGAAAAATGGTTGATGACGGACAACCGGACGTCAAGGAGATCGATGGGAAAGTCTGATTTCCAAAAGAATTTGCAGATCCCTGATCTCCGATAGAGATCATATCAACATTCCATATTTCTTCTGACTTGAGATCGATGGTGGAGATTGCACTTAGGCAAAATTGTTCCACACTTTCAAAGTTTAGAGCTATTTTAATTATTTTATCCATAGCTAGAGAAAATTACATCATGTTGGGATGAAACTTATGGGTTTTTTTTTTTCCGTAAAGAGGAGATCTAAAAAAGTGCCAAAGAGTGCCATTGTCCAATTCTACTTGGATTTGAAAAAAAATAGATAAATTCTCAAGTGATGCAAAGCCTAAATCAGTTACATAGGAAAGAAAAGAATGGATCAGACTCAAGGCAGGAGGAAGAAGGAAGACATTATGAAAGGAAAGATAATTGTATAAGAGATATTAATTCTAGAAGTGCTAGCAGAAATTATAGACATTATTCACCTCCTTACTCAGAAAGTAAATTTTATGCAATTGAAGACTCCATCAATAGTCCATAAGTGTCTCATGTTAAGCACCAAAGAAGAAGACATGAATTGGACAGTTTGCAAGGAGAGTTGAGGAAGCTTAAGACACCATCCTTTGATGGTGAAAGAGAAATGAAAGTTGTTGTTGAAGCCTAGTTTCTTAGAATGAGGAAGTACTTTCAGTTGCAAAACTACTCATCCAATATAGAAGTAATAATTGTCACATACCATTTGCATGGAAAAGGTGTTATGTGGTGGGATTAGCTGAAACAAGTTGAGCACATTAATGAGAATAGGATCACTTGGAGGTAATTCAAGAGATATTTTCAAAAGGAGTATCTTTTAAAGAACTTCTATGAAAAGAAGATGCAATAATTATTTAAACTCAAGTTGGGAAGCATGACCGTGATAGAATATGAAAATAAGTTCTTGGGATTGTTGAAGTATATAGGGTTTATCAAGGATGAAAAATTAAAGATATAGAAAATTTTGAGTGGACTATCATCTTCTTATAAAGAAAAGATTCAGTATGATGGGCCTAAGAATTTGATAGAGACCATCAGGAAGGATAAGTACTTGTATGAGAAAGAAAAGTGAAGATAATCCTTGCAAAAATATTGGAAGGATAAGAAGAAGGAGAAATATGATCAAAGGAGGAATGGATTCAAACCTCCTTTCAATAGAAATATCCCTAATAAAAATCAACAAGATAAGTTAGATAGGGATGAAGCCAAGAGAGAATACTCCTTAGGAAATAGAGGAATACCAACAATCAAATGTTTGGGATGCAAAGAATATCACATGTACAAGGATTTTCCTCATAAAGAAGACAAAATTAAGACAATGCACAACATCCAAGAGGCTACAAAAGTAGAAGACATGGGAAGAATATATGCAACCTTAAAAGATCGACAAGAAGAGTACAAATCCAATTTGATCGAAGTAGAAGGTAATATCATTAATAATCATGTTTGTATTTTAATTGATTCAAGAGAAATCCATTGTTACATTGATCCTAAAATAGTGGATAGATTACATTTGGATAAAAGTAATATTGAAAAGATAAGTTTGGTTCAGCTAGCCACTGGAACCAAAAGAAGTATCAATGAGATGGTCATAGGTTGTCCAATAAATCTGAATGGAGTGATTATTAATGTTGATATGAACATCATCCCATTAGAATATTATGATAACCTAATTGGAATGGATTGGTTGGACACGCATCATGTTATTCTAGATTGTCATAACAAGACATTTACATGTCTTGATGAAGAAGAAAAATAGATAATTGTGAAAGGAATTCCAATACCCATTTCTATAAGGGATATTTAAGCCTTATAGTTGAAGAGATGTTTCAGGAAAGGATCTCAATTGTATGCAGCTCATGTGGAGGATCCAAAAAGACAAAAGGGATAAGCCTTGAAGATTTTTCAGTATTGCAAGAGTTTTAAGATGTATTCCAAGAAATACTAGGATTGACACCAAAGAGGGAAAAAAATTTCTCTATTCATTATGTACCAAGAGCTTCCCCGATATCAAAAAATCCTTAAAGAATGAGTACACCAGAATTAAAAGAATTACAAATGCAGCTGGAAGAGTTGTTGAAGAAAGGGTACATATGCCCAAGTGTTTCATCTTGGGGAGCACCAATACTCTTTGTCAAAAAGAAGGATGGAACATTGAGGTTGTGCACTGAATTTAGTTCGTTGAATAAAGCCACTGTGAAGAGCAAATACCATCTACCAATAATTGATGACCTATTTAATAAGCTAAGAAGAGAAAATATATTTTCAAAAATAGACTTGAGATCAAGATAACATTAGGTAAGAATCAAGGAAGAATACATCATTAAAACAACCTTTATAACTAGGTATGGACATTATGAATTTGTAGTGGTGCCCTTTGGACTAACCAATGCACCAACTATATTTATGTGCTTAATGAATGGCATATTTAGAAACTATCTTTATAAGTTTGACATTGTGTTCTTGGATGACATACTTATTTATTCTAAGCATGAGGAAGAACATGAACATCATTTGAGGTTGGTCTTGCAAGTGTTGAGGGAACATCCATTGTATGCCAAGATTAGTAAGTGTTTTGTTTACCAAGAAAATATCCATTATTTGGGGCACATTATTTCAAAAGAAGGTATAGTAGTAGATCCAGATAAGATTAGAGCCATTAGAGGATGGAAAGCACCCATGAATGTTTCAGAAATTCGGTATTTTGTGGGATTAGTCGGATACTAGAGGAGGTTTATAGAAGATTGCTCATCCCATCACTTATTTGCAAAAGAAGGGAATTAAGTTTGAAAGGAGAGTAGAATGTGAAGATAATTTTAATTTGTTGAAAGAATTACTTACTGGTGCACCTATTTTAAAGGTTGTTGATCCAAATGGAAATTTCGTGGTATTTATAGATGCAAGCAAGGAAGGACTTGGTGGAGTCCTCACTCAAAATGGATTTGTAATCAGTTATGAGTCCATAAATCTTAAGGAAAATGAAAGGAATTATGCCACACATGATTTGGAGCTTGCTGCCATATTTCATGCATTGATTATGTGGAGGCATTATCTCATGGGAAAGAGATTTGAATTAAGGATAGATCATAGTGGTTTGAATTATATTTTTGAAGAACCAACTTTGAATTATAGGAAAACAAGATGGATGAAATTTTTAAGTGACTATGACTTTGATATCAAGCATATCAAGGGAAAATAAAATAAAGTTGTTGATGCACTCAACAGAAGATTACATCTCATGCATGCTACAACCATTAGTATGCATCAATTTGATTTGAAGAGAAGAATTTTAGATGTTTTTGTTACATATCAGCATTACCTATGGGTATAAGAAAGTTTACAACAGGAAAATGTACACCATAATATTAAAGAGTATGAAATTAAGGAAGATGGATTACTTATGCATAAGAATATAATTTATGTTCCTAGTTCCGAAGAACTTAGGAATTTTGTACTAAAAGAAATGCATAATGTTCCATATGTCGGACATCCTGGTTACCAGAAAACAATTGTAGAAGTAAGAAGATGATTCTTTTTCCCTGGAATGAAGAAGGAAGTTGTTTTTTACATTTCCAGATGTATGGAATGTCATATAGTTAAAGTTGAGCATAGACATCCGACGGGTTTTCTTCAACCATTACCAATTCTAGGGAAGAAATGGGAGTGGTAACCAATGATTTTATAACTAAGTTGCTCAGGACAACAAGGCAACATGATTCAATAATGGTAGTGTTTTATAAATTGAAAAAGTATGTTCATTTTGTTCTTGTAAAGATGACTCATACAATAACTAATATTGCATAAATTTACATGAGGGAAATTTCTAGGTTGCATGGGATACCTAAGGAAATTGTCTCAGATAGAGACACAAAGATTACTTCAAATTTTTGGAGAAAATTATTTAAAGGGTTTGGTACAAATCTGAATTTTAGCACAACATACCATCCACAATCAGATGGGAATACATAGAGAGTCAACCAAGTGATTGATGACATGTTAAGAATGTATGTGATGGATAAGCCATATAAGTGGGAAGATTACTTGCATTTGGTTGAATTTTCCTATAATAACCGGTATCAAGATTCATTGAATATGATCCCATTTGAAGCTTTGTACGGTAGAAAATGAAATAGTCCAGTGAGTTGGGACAACCCAACCAACAGAGTAGTACTTGGGCCATAATTGCTCAAGCATATGGAAGATTAGATGGTTAAAATTAAGCAGAATTTGAAGGCAACAAAAGATAGATAGAAGAGTTATGCAAATAAGAATAATACAACTAGAGAATTTAAAGTGGGAGAACATATGCTTTTGAAAGTAAATCCCAAGAAGATCTCATTGAAGTTGGTCATTTTTACAAAGCTAGCAGCCAGATTCTGTGGTCCATTTGAGATATTGGACAGAATTGGGCTAGTTGCATACATGATTGCATTGTCTGCTTCCATGAATGTGCATAGTGTATTTCATGTCTCTTTGCTGAAAAATTATGTGCATGATCCTAACCATGTTATTGAATGGAATTTGATTCAGATGGAGCTAGAAGGATAATTTCAGGTCCAATCAGTGCGCATATTGGACAAAAAAGTCAAAATGCTCTGGTATCGAGTCATAGAATTGGTAAAATTTTAGTGGACCTGCTACAGTCTTGAAAATGCTGCTTGGGAGCATGAAGATGTCATGCTGGCTAAGTACCTGTGACTTTTGAAGAATTTTGAAATTTTGATTTATGTTTTATATATGCACTTAGAACAATGCCAAAATAAGGGGGAGGGGAACGTAATACCCTGGTTTTGAGTCTCCAAAGTAAATAATGTATTTTATTTTATTTTATGGAAGGCTAGAGTGCACAAACAATGAAAAGAGGCCAGAGTGCCTAGGAAATGTAATGCTTTGATCGTTATTAATGATAAAAACACATCGTTGGTTGCTAGATGGACAAGGACCAAATTTATAGGGGGATATGATTCCATGATAGAGGGGGCTTAAGGGGCTAAGTCTTTTTATTATATTTTATTTACCCATAATTGTTTTAATTGAGAGAGGTGGTTACATGAGCTTCTTGGTTACATCCATGTGGTTCTTGTTTTCCAAGTGAATATATAAACCCATCTTTGGGATGTTTAGGGGTTCAAACTCTTCATATGTTCATTCTATCCATTCACTCTTTCACTCATTCATTATTTATCATTCATCCTTGATATTGGTTGGGGAAGGAAAAAAGAATTGTTGGGAAAGGAGCCATTTTTTTGTTGGTCGTAGTAATTACTGGTGCATTCCAACCATGAATTAATGCTTGCATGTATGAGATGCATTGGAATGTGATAAAATTTGTTCACAACTATGAATCCTGAGAGTCTCAACATGGATATTCTTGACCAGTCACCAGATGCACTAGATCCCTGGAAAGAAGTGGACATCCTGAGGGACTACGTGGAAGTGAAGGGGGTTCATTGTCTTTGGGTGGTGCAGGCTAGAGAGAAGACAGTTGGTGTACTTTGTATTGTTGGGTGTTGAGAACCCTGTGAGAGATTGAGTTTTGATTGGTTTGGGAAGCTGAGTGACACCATGGAACCGTCCTTATGGATTCATAGCCCTGGATTGGGGGTGACCTACTATTGAGACTTGGAACATCAATTTATATGGTTGGGTGGAACATCCTTGGTATACAACCAGTTAGTTATTGATTTTGTTTAAGATAAGTGTTATATGCCATGTGTTTCTATGCTTGTATATTTATTTCTACTGTGTATTAATTATTATCTTTGAGATGCATTTTTATAATATGCATGTTGTTAGAAAAACAGGATCACGGAGCAATAAAATAAAACAAATGCAGAAACAAAACATAGAAGATACACAATACAATAGAGACACAAATTTACATGGTTCACCCAGTGTGGGCTACGTCCACTAGATAAATTTCTAGGTCCTTCCTTTATTATTATCCAACAAATGAAGGGATACAACCTACAACAAAACCCATTGTAACTTCCTCTTCTTTCTCTCACAGTATCCTCTCTCAGAATACAATACTCACAATCATGCATATCCGCAATACATTTCCCTCACAACAAAGGGTTTCCTTCTAGGGAAAAAAACCCTAACATAATTTCTACCGTTAGATCTGTGACCTTATAATGAACAGTACAGATTTACAATGAAATTACAATATACTTTTACAAGGCAATTTTTCCTTCGGGGACTTCGCCATCGAACCCCCGCTGGGGGCCCGCTTGCCCCCAGACCCCCCAGCCGGGGGGATAGCCCCCCCAGACCCTGTAGAGGGGGTACCCCCCCTCTGCACTCCCCTGCGTGGAAGAATGTACATACTTTTGGGGTGTAAATACTTCATGGGGTATAAACACGACTGGAAGTAAAAGGCCTTTGAATCAGGAAGCTAATCAGTCTCCACAACCAACACATGCTTGCTAGTTATTGTTGTGCATGGCATATTGTCCATTTATTTTATGCTAGCATGAATCTTGATTATTTCATGTGACTCTTCCATGCTTCTTAATTAATTAAATGTTATCAAAATTTTGAAATCTATTCCAGAAGTGAGTTTTTTAAGTAGCGTGGCCTGACCTTGGTGACTAGGTACATCACTGACAATGTGCCTATGATTCTATGGTGTACATATATGAATTTTTTTTCTTTTGATTAATGTGAATGATATAAGTGCCAATCTAACAAATAGTTAGAAAATGAGTAGGATAATGAATTGCAAATTCTTGGAACATGAATATAAGTGATATAATCAAAATGACACTCCAAAAATCATACCTAAAGGAAATTATGACGTATCATAGGATCATGAATACCAAATTATCCATTTATCTTAGACACTACCAACTGAGCATCCAAACAAACTTCTAAGGACTAGATTCCATGCACAATGGTGTCATGAAGTAGTTCAATAACAATGTTGTATTCAACCACATTATTAGTAGATGGGCCGAGACAATCACCTCCAGAAATGACCAATTGTACCATGGGAGAATAGATTACCTAAGCGGCGAAAGAAAGGTTTCAAGTGTGACGACTAGCACCATCAGAGAACCATACAAAAATTGAAGAATCCTGTGACATATTACAAACAAGTAGAAGCACCATAAGCACCACTGATGCAAAAAGAGATCTACACTAATACTAAATGCAACAATGTACAATAATTACAAGGGGGACGCCTAAGCGTGAATTCTCAAGCATAATACTTCTTAAGATAGAGCCCATTTATGGGATCCGAAAGCATGCTTACCTCAAAATACTCCAACCCGTAGGATCCTTTTCGAAGGACATGTCTCACAATGTAAGGGCCATGTCACAATGGATTGAACTTACCTACTCCCAAGGCAATTTTTTCATGGTCATAAACCAAAACAAGGTTAGATTTATAAAAGATCCTTGGGTGCATGGACTTGTTATACTAACTCTTAACTCATTTTTTATGTGCCTCATTCGCAGTGGAAACATCATGATGTTTCTCGTCAAGATGTTCCAAGTGAACAAGGTACACCTCTAACTCATAAGAGTCTGGTAGAAGTTCTACGACGATCTTAAGTGAAGGTATTTCACATTCAATTGGTAATATTACCTCCAACCAATGAACGAGTTGGAACGGTGAAAATCTAGTAGCAGTCTCAATCGCATTTAGGTATGCCCATAAATTTGGATAGATCATAATGTACCAATTAGACTTACTCACATCGATGGTACACTTCATAATGGTTTTGAGAGACCTATTGACGGCCTCAATTTTCCCATTCTCCTACAGGTAATATGGAGACGAATACCCTTACCTAAAACCCAATTTTGATGTGAGGTCCAACATCATTCTATTCTATAAGTGACTACCATGGTCAGTGATAATATATTTCGAAATTTCAAACCAGGTAATTACTTGATTGAATATAAAACATGTAGAAGTATCGCCATCTCTTGAAAAAGTAGGTACGACCTCCACCCACTTTGTAAAGTAATTGACGGCCACGAGGATGTAATAATTCCCCCTAGTTGAAGGCAGGTGCAATGTCATAAAATTAACATCCCACTTAGTAAAAGGGCTGACAATGTTGACTAGAAATGAGCAGGATGCACGTTCATTTTATGAGTAAAATCTTGACATTGATGACATTTTTTGATCGCCTCGATACAATATTTGAAGATTGTCGGCCAAAAATATCTAGTAGGCAAGATTTTTTGGGTTGTTTCCAACCCAAATATATGACCTTCACATGCTCCACCATAAGAGTCATTTAATACAAAATCTGCTTCCTCATGATTCAAACAACGACATAAAATCAAGTCTTCATCACGACAATACAAGGTGTCATCGATGATGAGATATTTTTTTGCCTGATGCTGAATGCATCGTCACTCATCTCTCAAATAATGCAGGGAGAACTTCAAAGTGTGGAGATATATATGAATGTATCCATACCAAGGATCAATAGAATATATTAGGAATATGTATTCATCCGTAAAGGAGTCCTTAAAAATTTCCTCTTTATTTTCCCTAGGAAATTCTGACATCAACTGTGCAAAAATAAGGGACTTTTTGGAGTTTGCGGACATGAAGTCTAAGTCAAATTATTGCAAAATCACAATCCATTTGTTGAATTTCCAACTAATGATACGACAAGTCAATACATACTAGAAAGGATCAACATCCGCAATAATAGTAGTTTTATAGAGGAGAATGTAATGTTGGAGTCTTTGGATAGCATGGACAATAGCCAAAGCCAGTTTCTCAACGTGTGAATATTGCAACTCAACATCGTCCAAAATGTGACTCAGGTAATAAATGACATGATCGACAAATGCATCATCTTCTTGCACTATAAACATACCCACGGTTGATTCAAACACCACTAGGTACAACAAGAATTCGTGAGTAAAATCAGGAGGACTACGGAGAGGGGCAGGAATTAAATCCTTTTTCAATGCATCAAAATATCTTTGACCATAAGTATCCCATTCGAAAGGGGACCCCTTTTTTTAGAAAACACATGAAACCCTTAGTCATCTCAACATATTTGGCTATGAAACAATGAAGGAAATTCACTTTTTCTTGGAGACTTTGAAGTTGATGAATAGTTCATGGAGGAGGCAATTGAACTATTGCCTCAACCTTTAAAGGGTCCACCATGATCCATTGGATTGAAATGATAAAGCCAAGAAGATGCCCCAAAGTAACAAAAAACTTGTATTTGTGTGGATTCAACCAGATGTGATAATAATGACATCTCTGGAACACAAGGAAGAGGTGGTTTAGATGATCATCTCTACGAAAAGAATAAGCAGCTAGATCATCCAAATATGCCTCAACAATGTGTTTCATGTCATGGAAGGAAAAGGTCATGTCCCACTGGAAGGTAACCCCAACATTTTTAGGACCAAAAGGAATTTGTCGGTATGTAAATGTTCCCCAAGAATAAATAAATATAGTTTATGTTGATCCTTAGCTTTAATTTGGATTTGATTGAAGCCAGAGAATCCGTCCATAAAGGAGAAGATATCACTGCCCACACATTCATTGATAATTTGATTAATAAACAGTGTCGGGAAGTTGTCCTTTGGACAAGACTTATTCAAATCCCTAAAATCCATACATACACGGATGGTTCCATTCTTTTTGTCAATCAAAACTTGGTTCGATACCCATTCAGTAAGTAGAACCGAATAGATTAAACCCTCTTTGAGGATATTCTCTAACTTATCCTTTATGGCGTTTGCCTTCCTAGGGTTAACCAAACTCAACTTTTGTCGAACAAGCTTAACAATAGGATAAGTATTTATTTCATGTTCGATAATTCGAGGGTCTATCCCTGGCATTTCCTCATATTACAAGTGAAAACATCGTGAAATTATTTAAAGAAGGCGGTACAACCACGTATCTCTTCAGGAGAACAATTCACACCAATGAACACGTTTTGCATGATGTTCGGATTTCATTATGTTAATAGGTATCATTTCTGAAATATTTTCCATGTTCCCTTCAACATAAACACCATGCTTCATCAAAGGGTTCACGGTCCTATAAAAAGTATTGTTCATGTGGACATGGAACTCTCCTCTTTTGATATGATCCATTTCTGGAGCGAAAATATTTGATGATCTAAATCCTCCCAAGGACTCTCTAGACCCGTAATTTCCTCTAGAATAGCCTCATCTAAGGGAAATATTGTCTTAAGACAATTAGGAGAATGAGAATATTTATTCACCCAAATGGGAATTGGAAAATTATCAACATCCTTTGTTCGAAGAGGAGTTGGATTTGAGTCTGTAGTGGCCTTTTGGATGGAATGATATGTAATCTTTGATGCATACAATGGCCTTGTTATTCCTGCATGCTTGATCCCTTTTACCAAACTAGATGGGGATGATAGAATCCAAGGATCTTCAAAGTATATCATTCTAAAATTATGCACTTGGGACATGGGAATCGGTGAATTTGGTGAGCTCGATCTATCTAAAGTGGAGATAATGTATGAGATTCGCGTTGGGATATTAAAATTTCCCATCAATTAAGAATACATCCCAATGCCAATAATTTCGGTCACCACTTGGGAACTGTATATTAAAAAGACGTTAGATCTTGCCCGTGCAACTGAGTCTGAATGACTAAAATAAAATTGGTTGATCGTCATGATTTTTCCTTCATGAGGAAAATAATTAACTTGTAAAACTGAATATATGATAGCGATCATGGCATAATTCTAGCTGTGACCTAACAAAATTTTGTATTTTGTAGTCAAGTGAAGCATCGACTACTTCCACCTCAACGTACATGTTTTTTACTCCCAAATATACAAGGAAGGAGGAAAGTATCCCATAGGTATGAAAGGAATTGACATCAAATGAGGTCAGAAGATTAAAGGACAAAGAAAGCTCTAGAGATTCGATAACTTTCCAACAAGAAAGTGACATCACATATTTCAATGATCCCTCATCGATCACCATCCTAAAAAATTTCTTCATGGCATACACCACTTGAATCTTGAAAGTGACATGATAAGGGAGGTGATGTTTGACATTAGAAGGGTCAAATGTGATGATATATGAGCTATACACATCTATAACCCTGATAGCATAAATCAATGCACTTTGTTGCACCAGGAAACTTTGGAGTATCTCCAAAGCGGACATCACACAAGGAGATTGGGTAAATCTTCCACAATGGAATAATTTTTAGTGGCCCTATCATTTAGATTTTGTGATTCCCTCTTGAACACACCCTTTGGTATGAAAGGAATAACATCACTCTGATCCGGATTTTATGAGCATAATGAAATGAATACAGATTATTAACAGGTGATTAACACAAAATAACAGAGATACAGTAAAACTGGTTTTCTATTCAATAACGAAATAAGCTAAAACTGTAAAATGCAACGGAAACAAGCTTGCTGGAATGGTGGCGGCTTATCTATGAGAAGAGATGTGACGGTAGTGCGCATTCATAAGAAAAAGATTACAATGAGGCTCTGAAGGATTTTTTACAATAAGCAAGAATGCCAAAAACCCTAGACATCCAAAAACCTAACCCTAGGAGATGAAACGCCAAAAGTCATGTGGGCCCTGTTTGGGTAAGCTAGTACATCAACTTCCCGGGGTCGTAACTTTTGCATACGATCTCTGTTTTAGGTGTGTGATAGCCCGTTGGAAAGGTATCACTGAGGAGATTCATTTTTGGGGCTCAATCATGCCTTTGGAAATCATTGAGGAGCTCGATAACAAAAAAAACTTCATTTAGGCCCTCATAATGGCCCCAGAAGTAAAAACTGCTAAAAATAGTAAATTGCCAAAAATGTTAGAAAACTGTTTTGAGCCAGTTGGAAAAGGTGGGTGGCCACTGATATCCATCTGGATCAATCCTCCCTCCTTAGGAAGCAATGGTCTCCATTGCGTTGAGGTCCCCCATTAGATGAGGAAATTTCTGCTGAATTTGGCCCCGGGTGAGCCACTTGCCTTGGTGCAGGAGCTGCCCTGCTTTGACGACTCGATAAAGCTAGATCCTTTGTTGTCAAGTGCCCTTGACCTGTCTGTCCACAATCTGATCATTGGATGCTTGTTGTATGCAGTTGGGGTTGAGCTCTGTTGGTATCATCTATTCTGCTACTTTTGAGGTGTCCAATAATGGTGGGAAATAAGGGCGAAGGAGATCCACGTTGAACACTGAGTGTAGGCCAAGGAAAGGAGGAATGTTGAGATAAAAATCATTATCCCCCATGGCCTTGGTGATAGTGTACGGTCCATAATGGAGTGGGTGAAGCTTCTGATGGGGTCCTGTAAGGAATTCTTTCTGCAAGTGAAACCACACTTTGTCGCCCACCTGAAACTTATACGGCACCCGATGTTGATCATGGCGCTATTTGTACTTGTCATTGGACTTATATAGGATATCCTGAACCTGTTGGCAGATGTGTTGGATCCGCTCAATTAACTGGGTGGCTTTGTCAGCTTCAGTTGGAGCAGGAGATGAGTCAGTCGAGGTGACCGCAAGGGGAAGTGCAACATCTATGGGACCCAATGGTTGGAATCCCAACCCCACTTGAAATGGGTTGTGTCCAGTTGAGCTATGCAAGGCTCGGTTGTAGCTATGATGGACATAAGGAAGGCTCTCATCCCATGTGCAAGGGTTCTTTGAATTACACATGTGAAGGATATGCACAATCATTCAATTTACAACCTCTGTTTGGCCATCTTTCTGGGGGTGGAAGGCCATGGATTTGGTGAGCTTGGTGTCCAACAGTGACCAGAGGCTCGACCAGAATGTGCTGAGAAATCGGCTATCCCGATCTGAGACAATGGTTTGTGGGATTCCAAAATGTACCCAGACTCGTTCAAAGAAGAGCTTGGCAGTGGCCTCTGCTGTGATGCTCTTCTTGCAGGCAACCAGAATCGCCATCTTAGAAAAGCGATCAACAACCACAAAAACACAGTCATTTCCCCTCTTGGTGGATGGGAGGCCCGACATGTAGTCCATTGAGTTGGATTCCCATGGTCTGTCAGGAGTAGGAAGAGGGGTGTACAAGCCCTATTTCTTAGTGGTTGGTTTGGCAATAGCGCAGGGTAGTGCAGACCTGATATACTTTCTGACCTCCTGTCGAAGTTTCAGCGAGTAGAAATGTTTATGTAGCATCGCCATTGTCTTTTTTACGCCGAAGTGTCCTGCCACCCGACTGTAGTGGGCTTCCCAGATTAGCTTCGCTCGCTTGCTTGATGGAACACAGATATGGCCCAGACGACACAACAACCCATCCTGAAGATGGAAATTATCGACAACTGCATTTGCACCCAACATTTGGTAGGTGGTGGTGAAGTCAAGGTCTGTCTCATAGAGTTGGGGCCATCCAGATGTCTCATGGCCACAAGAGTCTAGCACCGTGGTGAGTACCGTGACTGGTGGTCTACTGAGGCAATCAGCGACGTGATTGGTGCTTCCTGTTTTATACTTGATGCTGAGGTGGAATTGCTACAAGTATGTGGACCACTTTTGATGGCGGTCATTTTGTAGTTTTCCCTGTGTCTGCATGAACTACAGTGGCTTATGATCAATGTGGATGACTGTTTCCTTCCCAAGAATGTAATGTCTCCACTGGCGACATGCTTGCACAATGGATTACATTTCTTTGTCGTAAGTAGGGTACTTACGGACAATATCTGACAGTGTCTCACTATGATAGGCCACGGGGTGGCCGTGTTGAGTGAGAACGACACCCACGGCATAGTCTGAAGCATCTGTCTCAATCTCAAAGGGATGCTGCAGGTCTGGTAGTGAAAGTATTGTGGTTGAGCACAAGCGGTGCTTCAAATCATCAAATGCTTGTTGTTGGGACCGGCCCCACGCAAATTTCTCCTTACCACCACCCCTGTTTATTTGTCTAAGGGCCCATGCAATATGGGAGAAACCCAACACGAACCTGTGGTAGAAATTAGCAAGTCCCAAGAAGCTCCGAAGTTCAGTGAGTGTTGTTGGGGCTGGCCAGTCACAGATGACTTGGATCTTGGCTGGATCCACATGTACGTCATGATGATCAATGATGTAGCCTAGGTAATGGACCATATCCATGCCGAAGGAGCATTTTTCCAGGTTGGTGTATAGCTTGTGCTGCCGCAGGGTCTGCAGAACCTGCTGAATATGCTGCAAATGTTCATCCCAAGTCTTGCTGTAAATTAGAATGTCATCCAGATACACCACTACAAAAGTATTGGTGAATGGTTGCAGGATATCGTCCATAATCCTCATGAAAGTGGCTAGAGCATTTGTCAAAGCAAAGGGCATGACCAACCATTCAAAAAGTCCTTCCTTTGACTTGAAGGCAGTCTTCCATACATCTGTCTGTTCTATCGAGACCTGGTGGTAGACAGACTTCAGATCAATCTTACTGAAGTATTTTTCCCCTGTGAGTTGATCAAGGAGGTCATCGATTCGGGGAATCGGGTATCGGTTTCTGACAGTGATTTTATTCAGAGCCCGATAATCAATACAGAGTCGCCAGGTTCCATCTTTCTTCTGTACTAGCACTATTGGGCTCCCTCAAGGTGATGAGATAGGGTGTATGTGCCCCTTGTGGAGCAGTTCTTGGATCTGTCTCTTGATCTCCTCATTCTATAACAAAGAGCGATGATAGACTGGCCCATTGGGAAGCGGTGTGTCGGGGGTCAGGTCGATGGGGTGCTTGACCTAGCAGTGCAGAGGTACCCTTGTAGTTGAGGAGAAGATATCTGAGTATTCTTCCACGACCTTATCTACTTGCTTCTACTGTGTGGAGAGGTCGACTATAGAGACCCTGGATGTGGCTGCGATCTTTCACTTATTCTGAGAGAGAATCACTAAGAAGGAAAACTGCCTCGTCTGAGAGATGACCTTCCTTCATTGCTTAGCAGAGATCAAGGAAATAGCACTAGGTGGGACTGCCTCGGGTATCCTGTACAATTTCCTATTCAAAGTAATAATAACACTACGAGGCCTAGACTCATATACAACATGAAGTTTCCATAAATAAGGTTGGCCCAAAAGAACATCAAAAACTTCAAGAGGAGCAACATCACACAATACCTTGTCTTTGAAGGGCTTGATGCCATATGACAGTCGACACTGTTGGCCGACGCGGAGATCGCTTCCTTGGAAGAGCCATCCAATGGTGTAGGGTTGTGGGTGCAGCGTTGTTGGTAGGGCCAGCCGCTTGATGACCTCTGCTGAGATGAGGTTCTTCTGGCTACCACTGTCAACGATGAATTGCAGCGGGGTGCCTTTTACCCACATCTGTGAATTGAAGAGGCGCTCTCCTTCTTTTGGCTCGTCTGGTTCACCAGGATGGATCTTGGTGGTAGCAACGGTGGCATTGGGTTTCGTGTCAATGATCCGTCTTCCCCTTTCTGGTTTTGTCTCGAAGTCAGTATCTGCATCTGATTCAGAGGCTTTCACTTCGGCCACCAGTGACTTCTTTGAGCGACAGTCAACAGTGTTATGCCAAGGGCTCTTATGGAAGTCGCACCACTTCCCGGTATCTTTCTTTGTCTTTCCTGTGTCCTTCTTTGCTTGCGGCAAGTACTGGTTGTCTTGATACTTTCCATATTTTCTCTGTCCTTTGTTCGGTGGGTTGGGGCCGCCCTTTCCTGGATTTTTTTGTGAGGGGTTCCCAGGCCCAAATTGCCACGTCTTTTGTTTGAGCTTCTGCTCGATTTTGACGGCATATCGATAGGTCATGCCCAAGGATGAGATGTCTAGAAATTCCATTTCAGTCTGTATGTATCTATGCAGAGCACCGCGATACTTGAGCACCAGATGTCGCTCCGAATCTTTGATACCCAATTTGGTACGCAAGGTATGGAAGATATTTGTGAAATATGGCACTGCTTGGTCTCTTTCTTGTCGCAGTGTGGTCCATTTGGTATACAGGTCGTCATAACTTCCGAAAGGGTAGTATTGTTCCTTAATATCATCCTTGAAGGATTCCTAGGTGCTTGTGACTGAAAATAATGAGGTTTCCTCTGTTTCCTTTTGCTCACAGAAAGTTTCCCACCAATCTTTGACATGGGGAATGGCTTTGAGGAGCGCAAAAGTAATCTTTTCTCTATTCGAAAATTTATGAATAGAAAAATACCCTTCTAGTAGATTCAACCACTTGTCTATAGAATCTGCATCTATCTGACCTTCAAATATAGGAATATCAAAGTTTATTTGTACCTTGAAGGGGGCGACGCCTCCGTTCGAAGAAGATGCATCGCCTGTTGGTAGTCGTCGAAGGATTTGCATGAAACTATCCATCATCTCGTTCCTCTGTTGCAGGAGGGCTTCCTCAATCAACAGTTTGAAAGGATCTCCTGTCCCGTCATATTTATTTTCTCCTTCCATGGGAGGTCGCTTGGGCGTGCGAGATCTTCTGTCCTCAAGAGAAACAAGCTTGAGACCCAACTCTTTGTACTCCGACCTCGTTGGGGACATGCATTAAGACGACAAGGAGAAGACCGCTCTGATACCACTGATCTAGATTTTATGAGAAGAAAAAAATGAATACAAATTATTAATAGGTTCTTAACACAAAATAACAGAGATACAGTAAAATTGGTTTTCTATTCAATAACAAAATAAGCTGAAACTGAAAAATGTAGCGGAAACAAGCTTGCTGGAATGGTGGCGGCTTATCTCTCAGAAGAGATGTGACAGCAGAACGCATTCACAAGAAGAAGGTTACAATGAGGCTCTGAAGGCCTTTTTACAATAAGAAAGAATTCTTAAAACCCTAGAAATCCAAAAACCTAACCCTAGGAGATGAAACGCCAAAAGTCATGTGAGCCTCGTTTGGGTAAGCTAGTACATCAACTTCCCGGGGTCGTAACTTTTGCATACGATCTCTGTTTTAGGTGTGTTATAGCCCGTTGGAAAAGTTTCGCCGATGATATTCATTTTGGGGGCTCAATATTCCTTTGGCTATCATTGAGGAGCTTGATACTGAAAAAACTTCATTTAGGCCCTCAAAATGGCCCCGGAAGTAAAAACTGCTAAAAATAGTAAATTGCCAAAAATGTCATAAAACTATTTTGAGTCAGTTGGAAAAGGTGGGTGGCCATCGATATCCATTTGGATCACACTCACATAAGGTTTCTCAATATGAAAAGGCCCTTGCGGCTTCGGGGATTCCTTACTCTTGGACCCTGACTCAGGATTATCGTAATTATGTGCTTGAGTCTACAGATAGGCATCCGAGTTAATCATGTAGGCATTTTATGATGTTCCATCAAGCGGAGGAGTACCTTTCTTACCCACATGTTGACTCCCAACATTAGTTAAATATCTTGAAGCCATATTTTTCTCACGAGAAAATAGATTGGTCAACATGGTAGGTTGTTGTTGTGCCAACAATCTCTGGTATTCTTCCATCTTGTGACATTCATGAGTGAGGTGATTTTATTTTCAAATATTACAAGGAAAATTAACCTTCCTCTTTTCCTTCTTGTGTTCAGGAGGGGGCAGCCGAAGAAGGATTTTAACCATATGTAGAATCTTGGATTTAGAGTTGTCTCATTTGATTTGAAACCAAGTCTGTAGGCAAGCTTTGAATGAAACCAACAATGTCTTCGGCATGAGGTCTGGGACTTGGTTTGGGGGGCTCAGTATTTGACTGTGACACATATAGTATGATTTCATAAAGGATCCCATATTAAGATTAAATCATATCTAGTTTATGGGCCCTAAATATATCTTATTCCTTAGTAGTTACTATGGAAGTGGAAATGTCCTTGGAGATATAAGTCAGCAAGGACTTCAAAAACCACTCTGTTAAGGAAAAGATATGAAATGATCTTACTCAAGAATTTTTTAGATCTTGCTTGGCTAAAGCAAGATAGACGTGAATATCAACCTATGTTTATAGCCATCAAAAATTGTATCCTAATTCACAAGTATTGATTACAAGTGCTTAGGCTGTTTTTTTCTAAATAAAAGCTTGCTGAAAAATTCATTATTTATATAAATTTCTGAATATAAAAGATGCTGAAATAAATACAGAGACATAAGTAAAAGACACAAAGTAAATAATCAAAACAGATGAGACATAAAGAAATTGTTTATTTCATTCCAATTAGTCAAAAGAATCGTTCTCTTTAGAAAATTCCTTGAGGAATTTTTGGACCAAAGTCAAACTTAGATGTCCCCGATGAATCATACAAAAGGAATTATGGAAGAAAGTAAAAAACTGAACTAGCCACAATGTTGGGAGACTGTCGGGTGGACAATCTATTACCATCTAGCAGGTAGAGATAAGTTAGGCCAGCCACGATGTTGGGAGACTATCGGGTGGACAATCTCTTTCCATCTGTCGTTTTCATGGACTTCAGGTTGTAGTGGGACATGAGGAGGCACTGGGATACTGGGGACCTATGGGGCTTGTAAGGGAGGCCTTTCAGGCCTAGGTTGGGCCACTCCTTGTCCAATCCATTTAAAAAATCCAGCTTGAAGTAGCTGGCCTAACTCTTGCGAGTTTGCATCAAAGTGTATAGAAAATCTTGGCCTTCTAGGGCCCCTGTTCCAATTTCCTCTTCCTTGGTTACCCTGGCCATGGTTACCTCTATTGAAAAAGCTCATTCATGTATGCATTATTGATTAGAAAATAGTTTCTTTAACAACCATACATGACAACTCTTTTTAAATATGAAATAAAATTTGGCTCAAAAACATATCAGACTCATGCAATCCAATCCATACAAATCGTTTAATAGATTTCAATGAGCAGGGGGTGAACAAGGGTTTTGGGATATGTGAGGAATTGTATTGAGCGAAAAATGTTAAAATGAGGGGGAAAAGATCATGATTACTGCTCACAGATATCAAACAATCAACTGTGTTGTAAACCAAAAGAATATATCACAATAATTCATCCTTGTGTGATCTCTTTAACTGTCATAATACATAATTTATCTTAACTATAATTAAATTTTAAGAACAAGGAGTGGATAGTGAATATGGGAAGGCGAGGGGAATTGTAATGTGCGAAAAGTGAAATAATGGTAGGGAAAATAATGAATATTATTTTAAAAACCAATTAAGTAATCCATAAAAATAGTTATGTATTCAATACAACGATTCTGACACTAATTAAACAATTATTTTGTGTCAAAACCTGTTGACTGTCCCACATCAATTTCTTTAAAAAATTTCAATTAACAGAGTGTATAATCATACTAAAATACGTCATGACTTTCACCCATCTTGTTAAAAGAATTTTGTTTCTTTTCATTTCCTTCCCTTTTATATTTAAAACAAAATCCAATAGGAACACACAGTCATATTGCTTCAACTTTGTTCAACATATAAAAATATCAACCACTACCCATAATTGTAATTTCTCAAATCAAACATAGACACAGGTATTTTCCTGAGTTGAACAGATTCTTTTAAAACATGCCCGATTCCATTCCTTTGAAAATATTAACAATTAAATTTGCAATTAAACCATATTACAAAAATCCTGTGCTTCATCCATGATGGTGCAGTAAAAAAAAATGATGCACAATGTCTCCATAAACCATACACAATAAACAACCAGATCTCATTCATCAATTTTCCAATTTGTAATGATCCTGATTGGGACAAATTAAACACACAACAATCACCAAATTCAATTGATACCACATTGTAGGAACACACAGACCAACGCATAACGAAAAGAAGCATCCCTGTGACCATTTATTCCCAATCCACCAATTCAATCAGAAAACAAGTTGGGTTATCGATTCAACTGTCACAAAAAAGGAGGCAACGACTGTATACCAATTCTCATTTATAAATAACAACTTTCCAACAGCCCGATCAAACAGAGATGAGACAAATATCAAAGCCACTGTCGAAACCACTTAACCAATTTATGACAATCAACAAGATACCCAACAGGAGTGTGACCGGTTGAGGTTATCCAAATCGGGCTATGTAACCATGAACACAAGTGTTAAGCCCTAATATTGGCTCATTACCCCTTAATTGGGGCATATTATATTAGTAATGTTATTTTATTTATGTCGGCTTTAGGCCATTAGTTGTAATTATACCTCCTAGTCTCCTATATATACCAAGGAGACATTTTCA
>ML778327.1:233681-298733 GCA_009831015.1 Picea engelmannii | reverse complement strand
TATATTCAATCTTTGGAAGTTCTCAATGTGCTCTGTAACTGAACCCTTTTGCTTGAGATTTATCAATTAGCTAAAGAAGGTATTGCTCCTTGTATCCTCATAGTGTGCTATCATTTCTTCCGTGAAAATTGTCCAAGTGACAAATGATTTGCGAGAATAAAGCCATCGATACCATACAAATTGATTAGGTTCTAAATATAAAGAAGCAATTTGTACCTTTTGTTTATGTAGCACATTATGGAGATCAAAGAATTGCTCCATCTGAAGTATCCATGTGATTGGGTCCTTGCCATCAAAATTCCTCATATCAATCTTAGGAATGTGGTGGTCTTCAAACCAAAGTTGGAGTTTCTCCATTCTTTATTCACCTTCCTTGTGTCCTCATCATGAATTTCATGGGATGAATTTTCACTTTCAGGTGTCTTCTATGTTAAGATATTTTTCAATACTTCCATGATCTCCCCTTTTAAATCATCCATCTTAGTATCCAACTTAGCTTCCATTGAATCCATCTTATTTTGTAATTCAGTTATGTCCCTACGCATTTCTTCACCTTCATCAAGAGTCCAAGTAGGATTTTCTGGAGGCTTATTTGGTGTAGAAGTTCCCTTTTTTGGTGGCATGTTGGCCTTGATTTTGAGGTGGTTCTTCTAGACAATATTTCTTCTGTTGTATCTCCCAAGTTTCGGCCCTTTTGGGCATGAAAATTTATTTTATGAAGTTATCTGATATTTCTTCTCTGCAATGCCACAGGTCTGATCAAAATTGCATGTGCCAAGTGGAATTTACTGTAACTTCCCCACAACTTGCTGATTTTTGTCCTTTCCAGGATATCTCACTTGTATAGCATGCCCCACACAAAATAATTGATATAAAATTATGAAACTCGCACCAGAAATACTACAGACTGTCCACAATCCAATGAAACTAGTCCCACTTAATTTGGATACTCTAGGAATAAGTTATGATTGTTTTACCTGAAACACCTTCTTGAGACTAGTTAATAGGACTAGTCAGATACCCTATCTTACACAGGGTGTATCTACAAATTTAAGATGACCCAGAAGCTGAAATTTTTACCACAGATACCTTACTAATTTATTTAAATATCCTCTAGAGTTTAGGGTTTGAAACGTTACAGAATAGTTTTTATAGAGAAAATTCCTCAATGACTCAGTTCAGGATGATTCCAAAATCCTATCTTGTATAGGCTGTATCTCCGAAAGTGTAAGGCCTCAAAAGCTGATTTTTGAACCCAAAATACCTTGATCCATCCACTAAATATCTCCCAAGCCGTTCCTTCAGAAATGTTGTAGAAAACAAGTTATAGAAAAAATTCCAAGGTGTCTCAGATGTAGCAGCGAAACCCCAAGACCTTGAGCTCTGATACCATATGTTAAGAACCAAATACCAATATAGCATAAAAAAACCTCAGAAAAAGTACTCAACGCCTTGAAAAAGAGATAATTTTAGATAATAATCCTCTTCTAGGGGGCAACCTCCTTTTACCCCACTTAAATGTTCAAGTACAAGATGATTCAAAATGAAAATGTCTCCTTGGTATATATAGGAGACTAGGAGGTATAATTACAAATAATGCCCTAAAGTCAACATAAATAAAATAACATTACTAATATAATATGCCCCAATTAAGGGGTAATGAGCCAATATTAGGTCTTAACAGGAAGTAATTCCTTGATTGTCAGGAACCTTAGGAACCTGAACAGTAGCAACTAGTGAAGATGAGCTCGGGCTAGAAGAATTGCGGAGAGGATCATATTTTCCTTTGGGAGCATAGGATTTGTTCCTAGTATTGATGATAATGGCATCTTCTAGCTCTGAAAAATCTAGGACAACAATGGTAGTTTTTGGTCTCTTACCAAATATCTTATCTCTGAATCTCTTCTTACCTCACACGTGGTTTCTTAGTGGTGTTCCTTGCAAAAGTTACACCAACTTCGAGGCATGATAGCTTTAGGCTGAAAATTATTTTCAATTGGACTTCTAAAGGGTGGTGCAGAAGAGGATGAAGCTCCAGGGGTGAGAGGGGAGACATTTCCCTATCTCTCGTATGCTATCATACGATTATTCATATCTTGTACTAGTTGTAAGAGGGTGGACATGTCTGTATGTTTAAATGATTCTCCCTGAGGAAGAAATGTTCTTCATACTCTAAACAAGTATTCAGAGTGGAACCGAGGTTATCAATGGATTTTTCCTCAATCCTATGATAATAAAGGGAAGGTAATGCATTGTAGTAATGCATGGAAGCGGCTTGGTTCTGAGGTCGAATGAGTTCAGGGATTTTATTGTATAACTTAGTGAAATGCAAGTTGATGGACTTGATGGTCTCACCATTCTTATAGGTGATGTTATTGTACTCCCGTAACTGCTCAGCTGAGATTTTAGATTGCCCATAGGTGGATTTGAGCCAATAGAATAACTCCTCCCAAGTAGATAGAATCTTAGGAGGAAGGTCAAAGAAATCAGCCGCATCATTTCCTTCCAAGGAATTGACAAATAAGCGCATGCAAGTATCGTTGTAATTGGCTCCTATGTTGTGACAAGCATTAGAAAATGCCACCAGGTGCTCATTTATAGTGACAGTGTTATTCCCCAAAAACCTAGGAATATTCTCTTTGAATTTATTAAGAGGACGAGTAGCAGGTGCTAGGTTAAGAGGAGAGCAAACATGCCATGGTGTGGTTGTGGCGTCTTCTTCAAATTGAAAAAACCCATAATTTTTAATGACTTTGGTGGGGGTTTGTGGTAGATTGGAAAGGGACATGGTGTCTATAAAAGATACCAATCACTGACGAAGATGAAGACTGAGAGGAGGAGGCACTTCCAATGCCACCAGAGCCACCACTAGATTCCATCTTGTGGATGATAAGTAAGGGAGAGAAAGACGAACTAGATGAATCAAACAAAGTTCTCCTTAGAGAACTTTGTTGGGTAGATAAGACAACGTTCCTTCTTCTTATTTCAACAATAGGATTAATTTCAGGTGATAAGCCTCTTCTTCTCCTAGAAACACAAGGGTCTAAGGACATGAAAAGAAGGTCAAAGCTGAAGGAACAAGAAGTTTATTGTTGATTTCTAGGCTGCCTACGTCTAGCTTCCCAACGTTCTTGGGAACTAATGTCTCATTCAATTGCTGCCCAAGAATGATTTAGCTTAACCTGAGTATTAACAGTGTCTAAAATGGTGTTAAACAAATTCAAAGAAATCTTGGTCTGATCTTGAAGACTGGGCTCAATATTGGGCTGCCTTGCAACAGGTACAGTCATTAATAAATAAAATAGTCAAAGGATGAATGCCATAAAAATAGATGTATTCGATGATAATCAAGAATAACAATCAACCAGAGAGATATTGAAGATCTCCCTAGTGTGGTCACCAAAATAAATGTTGAGGAAAAGATATGAAATGATCTTACTCAATCATTTTCATATCTTGCTTGGATAAATATAGATAGACGGAAATTTCACCTGTTTATAGCCATAAAAAATTGTATCTAGGATAGCCATAGAAAATTGTGTTTATAGCCATAGAAATTTCACCCTTTGTTTACAAGTGCTTCGGATGTTTTTTTTATAAATAAAAGCTTGCTGAAAAATTCATTAATTATATATTTTTCTGAATATAACAGATGCTGAAATAAATATAGAGACGGAAGTAAAAGACACCAAGTCAATAATAAAAATAGATGAGACATAAATAAATAATTTATTTCATTCTAACTCGTCAAAAGAATCACTCTGTTTACAAAATTCCCTGAGGAAGTTTTGGACCAAAGTCAAACATAGATGTCCCTGATGAATCAAACAAAAGGACTTCTAACTGAAATTAAAAAACTAAACTTTAAAAGCTAGATCAGATTGCCACAGATCGCTGCCCACTCGGCTCTGCACAATAGCCTTCATCAATCATGAAATTTAATTCACAAACAAACAAGTCTGCACAAACTATCAAAGATAGATCAATACCTCTGAAAAGAAATTGTTTGAATGATTTAATTTAGCCCTGAATCTTGTTGTCTACAATAGGACCCTGCTATCATAAAAGAGAATTAGGCTTCCAATGAATGAAAGAATGAATGAAAACTAAATTATCTCAACAAAAACTCAAAAAGAAGACCTTAGTATGCTTCTCCTTCTATTCTCCCCTTGTCCCTCCTTTTCCTTTTGCCTTTACGAAATTTGAATTAGTTGAAGTAGTTGAAATACTTCTTTAGTTAAGTTAACTAAAACTCAACCAACATTTTAGTTAAGGGGGAAAAGTAATAAAATCATAATAAGGGTTTTTAATAATAATAACTAGTAGGTGGGACTCCTTGTGACTCCCTATAGTTCTTTAACAATTATAACACAACTAGTTAATCAAACAAAACATCCCTCCTTGTGACTCCCATCATCACTTTCATATTTTGACAATTTATCAATGATAATTGAAATTATTTCCAAAAATATATTACACATATATCCAAAAAATAATGTGTTGTCCAAAATTTCATAAGTCAATTGTTCTCAACAATTAATAAATAAAACTTAAAAACCATATTTTCCAATCTAGGAGGCAATCTTTCCCTTGATGTTTCTGTCACCTTTTGATCTCTCTGAATTTGCCTTAGGTTGTGTGGAGCCTTTAGGCCTAATCTCACTGATCACATGAGAGAAATCATCTCTCAAATGCATACAGGAGGACATGGATTTGGCAGAGTCATTTGAGGGTGAGGAGGGGGCAATAGTTTCTTTTCCTTTATTAGGATCATGTGGGCCTCAGTTTTTAACCTTTTTCTTGCATGAGAAGACTGTACTGGTGAATGGATAGGGGAATCTTGGACAATTTGATTAACAGGTGGAGGGGTAGGTAGAGATAAGTTAGGCCAGCCACGATGTTGGGAGACTGTTGGGTGGACAATATCTTTCCATTCATCGTTTTGAGGGACTTTAGGTTGCAGTGAGACATGAGGAGGCACTGGGATACCGAGAACCTGTGGGGCTTGGAAGGGAGGCCTTTCAGTCCTAGGTTGGACCACTCCTTGTCCAATCCAGTTAAAAAATCCAACTTGAAATAGCTGGCCTAACTCTTGTGAGTCCGCATTAAAGTGTATAGATAATCTTGGCCTTCCAGGACCCCTGTTCCATTTTCCTCTTCCTCAGTTACCCCGACCATGGCTACCTCTGTTGAAAAAGCTCATTCTTGTATGCATTATTGATTAGAAAATAGTTTCTTTAACAACCATACATGACAACTCTTTTTAAATATGAAATAAAATTTGGCTCAGCAACATATCAGACTCATGCAATCCAATCCATACAAATCGTTTAATAATTGTCAATGAGCAGGGCTGAACAAGGGTTCTAGGATATGTGAGGGGTTGTATTGTGCGAAAAATGTTAAAATGAGGGGGGAAATATCATGATTACTACTCACAGACATCAGACAATCAATTGTGTTGTAAACCAAAAGAATATATCACTGTAATTCATCCCTGTGCGATCTCTTTAACTGTCATAATACATAATTTATCTTAACTATAATTAAATTTTAAGAACAGGGAGTGGATAGTGAATATGGGAAGGGGAGGGGAATTGTAATGTGCGAAAAGTGAAATAATGGTAGGAAAAAGAACAAATACTGTTCGAAAAACCAATTATGTAATCCATAAAAATAGTTATGTATTCAATACAATGATTCCAACACCAATTAAACAATTACTGTCTGTCAAAACTTTTTTACTTTCCCACATCAATTTCTTTAAAAAAATTCAATTAACAGAGTGTATAATCATACTCAGAAACTTCATGACTTTCAACCATCTTGTTAAAAGAATTCTATTTCTTTTCATTTCCTTCCCGTTTATATTTAAAACAAAATCCAATAGGAACACACAATCATATTGCTTCAAATCTGTTCAACATATAAAAATGTCAACCACTTCCCATAATTGTAATTTCTCAAATTAAACATAGACACAGGTCTTTTCCTGATTTGAACAGATTCTTTTAAAACATACTCGATTCCATTCCTTTGACAATATTAACAATTAAATTTTCAATGAAACCATACTATAAAAATCTCATTCTTCATCCTTGATGGTGCAGTAAAACAAAACGATGCATGATGTCTTCATAAACCATATAGTAAAACAACCAGATCTCAGTCATCAATTTTACAATTTGTAATGATCCCGATCGGGAAAAACTAAACACACAACAGTCACCAACTTCAATTGATACCACGTTGTAGGAACACACAGACATTTGCAAAAAGAAACATCCCTGTGACTGTAAATTACCATTTATTCTCAATCCACCAATTCAATCAGAAAACGAGATGGGTTATCGATTCAACTGTCACAACAAAAGGAGGCCACGACTGTATACCAATTCTCATTTATAAATCACAACTTTCTAACAACCTGATCAAATAGAGATGAGACAAATATCAAAGCCACTGTCGAAACCACTTAACCAATTTATGATAGTCAACAAGATACCCGACAAGAGTGTGATCGATTGAGGTTATCCAAATCGGGCTTTGTAACCATGAACACAATAAATAATCAAGGGTTTGCTCAGTCACCAAAACATAGAGAGACTGGAGTTCAACCATATCAACAGTAGGTGGGAACCTCTTAAACAAGCAGGGTGGAACCATAAGCTTTTATAACTCTTAGCTTATAAAATAGTGTGATAGTTCAACACCGGGTAGGGTGGAAATGATGCATAGTAGCATTTATTTCTCACTGGATAGTAATCAACCAAGAACATACAGAGGCATAACCTTTTCACTATTCCCAATAGCCGAACCGATTTATAAAAATTCCAATGGAAATGCAGACCCTAGGTAACATAAAGCATACTTCTTAGCATAATGGCCCTCCATAGCCAACTATGTTGATGCCAATACCAAAAAATAAACCCACGAGCAGGTGAAAAACCCAAGAACATGGCTCTGGAGGATACATAGTGACCAAAAGGAGCTTGAAACATACACAGCAACGCCATAACAACCGAAAACAATGGGGTATGATTACCATTAATTGTGAGGAGGTGGCCAACAAGGCTAGACATAGCGAAACCCTCCAACAAAATACCCATAACTACTTAAAACGTCAATGATCCACCATGGTTTCCACCACATATAACTGCCAACGAAATCACAACTTCAACCATCAATTTTTTCATTTGAAAACAAATAACCACACATTCATTCCAAAGAAAATACCCACGTGTTTACATAGTTTCCAATCTCACGAAAACACAAAACAACACATTACCAAGCCAACGTTCATTTCATACACAAAGTGAATTCATGGATGGGAGAAAAGAACCATACCTATAACCAATGGCTTTAAAAATGTGAGTTGGTCAAGCATGTTGGATCATGTTGTCATTGATGCCAATGGTTTGATTATTTGGGAGATTGTTGGATCATATGTCATTGATGCAAATGGTTTGATTGATTGATATCATTGATTGATGTCAAGTAATTGATTGATTGATGATTGATGAACAATGTATATGCATTGTCCTTGATGAGAATGATATATGTCAAAGTGGAAACCAATTGATAAAGATGGATCATTGATATGATGCATAGATGAAGTTGGATCAATGTGTTGTCATTGATACATGATGATGCATAGTTTGTTTGATGAAAAGATGAATCATTATTGTCTTATCATGATTGATAAGGTGCACAAATGGATGAACTCCAAAGTGGTCCTCTTATGGTGAAAGCCCTCATGGGAAGACACTTTGCGAATTGATTTATCCTAGAAGAATGGTTGGAGGACCCATGGTTGTATGTGGAATAATGAGAATAAGATAAATGAATTTGTTGGTGAAACTATCCTATATGGATAGTTCTTGTCATGCCATTTTCGGTGGTATGTGGAATGTCACATAACTCCTCACGGTTTGAGAGTTATGGCTCTACGAAGTTGGAGGACCCCCATATGAAGGCTTGAATCCCCCAAGGTCAAATAAGTCAAAGTGACCTAAAAGAAGAAATCATTATTTAAATAATAAAGAGAAGTGACAAAATCAAGAAAGATTATTTAAAATAAGGTGACAAAATCAAGAAGGAATATTTTAATGATAAATATTGGAGAACTTTCTATTTATATAAAGTAGTTAACCCTAAAATAAGGAAAATAGGTTGAGTGACCTAGAAATGGGGAAAGTAACCTAAAAATGGGTTAAGTGACCTAGAGAATGAAAGTATAAATAAGATAGCTATGGTCTCTTGTAAATCATCCTTTTTGTGGATCAATGGAGAGCTTCTTGTGAATATCTTTTGGAGTTTTGATGGAGAGATTCTTGTGAGAGCATCTTATTATGTGGATCTCTTGAGCATGATATGTTGTGAATGCTTAGGGAATTCTTGGTATGGATTCTATGATGTGGTTCAATTTGGTTGATTTGGTTGATGGAGTGAGCAGTACTCTTGTGATTCAGTAGTGACATGATTGCTATGGTATACTTGTTGTTTATACATGATTGAGATAGCATTGATATTGATTTGTTGTGGATCGTGAAAAAGCTATTGGAGAGCTTGGATGTATTGTGACTGGCTGGTGGTCAGATTGGACAGTCAAAGACATAAGAGAATGATATATTGATTGCAGAGAGTCTGAGTTGATATTGAAGGATAAACCCTAACACCTCAGAAGGTATATGCAGGTTGTTGTATACACTAGACGCGTGCATACGCGGGCTGTAGTGAGCCAGGGCGCGTACACACACTGACTACACTACTGACAGGTCGCGTACCTATTGATAGATTAATATCTATTGAGGATTTTTGCCTCATCTCAGTTGGTGCTGAGGGTGTAAGTTGAGTCTTGCATTATAGAGCTGGTGCTCTTATAGAGTTGTACTCTATTCAGTTGTTGCTGATAAACCCCCGTATTGTTGTCCATAATAAAAGGAAAAACTGTACATACATCTTGTGTTCTTTGTGTTCCTTATGATGATGACTTGTTGATGGTATATTTTTGATATATGTTGCTGATATATGTTCACATATAACTAGTTATAAATGACAACAATGGGTAATGAATAAATGTTGAATGCTAACTAATGAGCTTTATGTAAAGAGGGAAGTTTTGGGAAAAAGAGCCCCACACTCATTCACCCCCCCCCCTCTAAGTGTTCTAGGCATGTCCAACAATTGGTATCAGAGAGAGCCTTCACTACAAGTCTTAACAAGCTTGAATGAGATCCATAGAGACACAAATGGATGATGAAGTTCCAATCCTTGATGAGGAAAACTATTCTACTTGGAGAATATATATGATATTACATTTGAAGACAATGGGAGAAACAAGTTGAAATGCAACCATTGGAGGATCAGTTCCATTGAAGAACAAGTCAAAGTTTGAAGCTCAAAGGGAAGGAAAGAAGAATGATGCATTGGCTCTCAAGACCATTCTTAGTGGACTCTCAATCCCTATCAAAGAGAGCATGGGACAATGCACTTCCACCAAGGATCTATGGCTAAAGATAGAGGAGACATATCAAAGCAAGAAGGAGAAGGAAGAAATTGAAGACCACTCCATCTAGATCATCAAAGGTAAAGAATCATCAAAAACTCTTGAATGCCTTATTTCTAAATGTGATTTTGAAAACATTTCAAGTGAAGACAAAGAATCAAGTGATGATGGCACAAAGGAATATCTTGAAGACATTTCAAATGAAGGCAAAGAATTATGTGTTGATGTTGGCAAAAAGGAAGATTGTGAAGATACTTCAAATGAAGGTAAAGAACCCTCAAAATCACTTGATTCCAATGATGATGATGATCAATTTTTCTCTACTAGTGAAGAAGAAAATATAGAAACAGTTTGTGTAAAGTTTGATGGTAATTATACCATGAAAAGAATAAAAGAAAATCTATTAAAACTTCAAAAGGAAATTGAAGAAGGTTTATATGGATATAGAAGTGATCATTTTTATACACACTATAACTATCTTTCGGAAAACACTAAGAAGTTTCTTAGGAGGAGTCAAAGGCACATCTTGAAGTTAAAAGAAATGATCAAGGAATAGGAAGAGAGCAATAAGACTCAATTAGAAGAAAAGGAAGAAGAAATCACAAGACTAAAGAAAGGAAAAGAAGATATGAATATAGATGATGAGATTAGCAAAAGTTTTGAAACCATTTTCCATCTCAAAACCCAAATTGAAGAAGCCAAAACAATATAGTAACTATTGAAGATTCAAATAAATGAAAAGGAAGAGTCATGTTGTAAGTTAGAATCTAAAATTGTTGTCCTTAGAAAGAAGGTGGAAAAGTCAAACAAATTCTTGAATAGCTCACGAATCTTGGATGAGATCTTGGAAAGTCAAAGATCATCATGTGACAAATTAGGTCTTGGATACAAAGGAGAAGATACACATGCTAAAGCAAGCACCTCAAAGAAGCATGAGGTAAGTCCATCAAAGAAGGAAGACAATGTTGCAAAGAAACCATCTATACAAGGAAAGGAAAATTTCAAAAGAACAAAGCAAGGAAGACATCAAGAAGCTACTTTTGGGACAACAAATAAAAGGTATGAAAGTATTTTTCATGGGCATTGTTATTCATGTAATGGATATGGTCATAAATCTTTTGAATGCAGATCTTATGAAAGGAGATATAATGGAATATTTTATAACACCACAAGGTGTTGTATATGTGATCAAGTAGGACATATTGTTGTTCACTGTAACAGCATGATATGCTACAGTTGTAGTGGATTTGGCCACAAATCCCAGGAGTGATGGAACACAAGAAGAGAGTCCATGATGAGGACTTCACATAACTGTTAAGATATTTAGACACTTAGGAGTTAGTTAAGATCTAATTGGTCTAATATGTCATTAGGTAAAAGTGTGTTTATTAGTGTGTTTCTTTAGTATGCATTAGTATGCATTTGTAGTTAGGAAATCCGACGGTCATGATATGTTCCCGACATAGAGTGATCTGACGGTTCATACTCTCCTTTCAGGAGGAGCGATGGTCAAAGCGGGAGTATGTTCAATGTATTTTCAGCATTACATCAGAGTGATATCCCTTGTTCAAAAGGGGAGAGATTATTTAGAGGAAGATAAAAGGCACTCAGACAGGGGGAGCAGCCCCAAGAGGAGAATGGCTCTTTTCCATTGATGTAAAAGGGGGAGAGATAATCACATTGATGTGATTGATGTCTATTGATGGGAGAGATTGATGTGGAGAGATAGTCACATTGACTATTAATGAAGATCATGCCTTGTCTACATGTTGACATCATTAATTGGTAATTAGAGTTGACATCAATGCCAAAGGGGGATATTGTTGGATCATGTTGTCATTGATGCCAATGGTTTGATTATTTGGGAGATTTTTGGATCATATGTCATTAATGAAAATGGTTTGATTGATTGATGTCAAGTAATTGTTTGATTGATGATTGATGAACAATGTATATGTATTGTCCTTGATGAGAATTATATATGTCAAAGTGGAAACCAATTGATAAAGATGGATCATTGATATGATGCATAGATGAAGATGGATCAATGAGTTATCATTGATACATGATGATGCATAGTTTGTTTGATGAAAAGATGACTCATTATTGTCTTATCATGATTGATAAGGTGCACAAATGGATGAACTCCAAAGTGGTCCACTTATGGTGAAAGCCCTCATGGGAAGACGCTTTGTGGATTGAGTTATCTTAGAATAATGGTTGGAGGACCCATGCTTGTATGTGGAATAATGAGAAGAATATCAATGAAGTTGTTGGTGAAACTATCCTAGATGGATAGTGCTTGTCATGCCATTTCCGGTGGTATGTGGAATGTCACATAACTCCTCAAGGTTTGAGAGTTATGGCTCTACGAAGTTAAAGGACCCCCGTATGAAGGCTTGAAGCCCCCAAGGTCAAAGAAGTGAAAGTGGCCTAAAAGAAGAAATCATTATTTAAATAATAAATAGAAGTGACAAAATCAAGAAAGATTATTTAAAATAAGGTGACAAAATCAAGAAGGAATATTTAAATGATAAATATTCAAGAATTTTCTATTTATAGAAAGTAGTTAACCCTAAAATAAGGAAAATAGGTTGAGTGACCTAGAAAAAGGTAAAGTAACCTAAAAATGGGTTGAGTGACCTAGAGGATGAAATTATAAATAAGATAACTATGGTCTCTTGTAAATCATTCTTTTTGTGGATCAATGGAGAGCTTCTTGTGAATATATTTTGGAGTTTTGAAGGAGAGATTCTTGTGAGAGAATCTTATTGTTGTGGATCTATTGAGCATGATTGAAGATCTATTCTGAGGAAGAGAGCGAGAGGAGGATCTCATGGATGCATCAAATTTTCGGCAATGTCATAGATCTTGATGGAAAAATTCTCGGATTCATAGAAAACCTTATTTTTTGATGCACACGCAGGTTGTATGTGTATAGGGTGCATGCACATTGAAGGTATACGTGGGATGGCTATGTATAGGGTGAGTGTGTACACGGGATGACTGTGTACAGGGAGCGTATATGTTAAAATATTGTGTAACTGCAAAGAATATTCTTATCCCCTTTTGTGGATAAAGATAAAATATATTTATTATTGATTAGATCAATCCCCTTTTTTGGATTGATCATGTCAGGCATTGTAATTGACCAAATCCCCTTTTGTGGATTGGTCAAACCCTAATTGTAATAGGCTAAATGAAAAGACAGCCCCATAATATATTAAAGTGGTTATAACCACCCATAATGAGAAGTCGGCCCAGTCATAATATATTAAAGTGGTTATAACCACCCAGAAGAAGAAGTCGTCCCTGCCAGTGAAGAGACACTTCCACACATGCTAGAATTGTATCAATAAGAGAGGCTAGCGCCTCATTTGAACACACACTTAGCTCGCTCATCTATTGCGCAAGTTTTGAAGGAACCTGCAGTTGTCGGTTGCCGAAAGAAGGAAGAGAGAGAGGTGTGTTGCTCAGTGTTGGATATTCTTTGTTGTCTGGTTCATTATCTTGGCATTGTATTGGGTATCTGTATTAAGGAAGTTTTGTTGGGTTTTCTTCCCCTTGAGGGTTTCCCAGGATAAATGCTTATGTACTCTTGTGATTGTGTTTCTCTCAGTGATCCTTTCTATGCTATTATTATCTAGTAAATTGAAAGTAACCTAATACTAGCAAAAAATTTAACATGGTATCATAGCTAAGCTGAAGAGAGAATCTTTCAAAGGAAAAAGAAAAACGTCACAGTTGTCGTACATGAAAATTAAGGATTTTTATTCAAGAAGGTTTTCAGCCCCAAATCCATCTAGAAAGGTGTGCCCTACCTCAAGGAACATTTTGGCATATTCAGCGCACATTTTCAGTGGCTAGATCTCCCGGAAAGTGAAATCCTAGTTTTCACAAAGTACCAGAAGTACCAGAAAACCAGAGTACCAGAAGTACCAAAAGTACCAGAAAACCAGAAGCACCAGTCAAGAAATCCGTAAATCAAGTTTGAAGGGGTAAAATTTGTCTTTTTAGAAATCTGATTGTACCATCATACTTGCCTTAGTCCAGCGCATCTTTTGGTGAGTTCAGTTTTCATATCCAAGAAATTTGATTTTTTATTATTTCTATAGCCCGAAGGGCTAGGGTTTCTACTACAAGAAACAATGGCTACTAGCATGAGGGTAGAAGACAGAATGGAAGGATCTAGAAACTTTATATCTTGGAAGCATAGGTTGCAGATGATTCTAGACAAGAATGATCTCCTATAACATGTTACAGTGGGTGTACTAGAACCAGATGAAGAAGAGAAAAAGACCAAGCATAAGAAGAATGAAAAGAAAGCAAAGAGAATCGTGTCAGATTCAGTAAAATATCACTTGATCCCTCATATATCTGAACTACAGATAGTAAGGAAAATGTATGAAGCACTCAACAGGTTATATGAAATCAAAGACATTAGCCGGAATCTTACATTAGCCGGTTATAAGAAATCAGCTTCGTAATATGAAGATGGACAACTCAGAATCTGTCACATCCTACCTTATGAGAGTTTCTCAGATCAGAGATTAGCTTGTAGCTATTGGAGATGTCATTAGTGACAAGGATCTTGTAACCACAACCTTAAATGGGTTTCCAACATTTTGGATTCCTTTTGTACAAGGAGTGTGTGCAAGAAGCAAGTTACCCAAGTTTGATAAGTTATGGGCAGATTTCACACACGAAGGATCTATACTTGCAGACCAACATAAGAGATTAATTGTTGACGAAGAGGAAGCTCTTCCAGTTCAAAAGAACAAAAGAAGTTCCTTCAGAAGGAACAATAAAGAAGGAAACTCTGTAAGAGTTCCAGATAAGAAGATAGATGTTTCAAAGATCAGATGCTACAACTGTCAAAAGTTGGGACACTTTTCCTATGACTGTCCTCAAGGAAAAGGGAAAAGAAAGCGTCAAGCACATGTGGCAGAGGAAGAGGAATCTCCTCCCCCAAAGAAAGATTTAGCATAAATTAAGGATTATGTACTTTAAGTTGAAGATAGTTGATTTGAAGAAAGATGGCAAATGGTGGAGTCCGTGGAGCCTCCCCACACAAAAACAAAAGACAAGTATTCATGTTTATTTTTAGTATCTTGTTTATTTCAATACTTTATCATTACAAGTTAGTTTTTTTGAGAATGTTAATTAACCTCTTTTTATTTTAGTGTCTATGCATAATTATGAAGGAAGTATCAAATAAGAGGATGAAGAAAGAGATAACATATTTATTTCATGTATGATCACTCATGAGAGTGACAAAGAGAGCATATTGTAAAGTAAGTTTACAAGTCTCGGAAGAAATAACTTATGTCGTGACTTGTAGAAGTTAGACAACACGAGAAGTATGTATGATATGGTGGCAGTCAGTGAAGACTAGACAATATCCGATATCCATATAGGAGCAGGAGGCTCCTAAAGATCCAAAACAAAAATATTCAAGATGAAGAAAAAGATGGATACTCAGATATAGTGGATGAGATGCAGGTAACTATAGGTTTCTCCAGTACCGTTCTTATAGATGTAGAGGGATCAAGTTGATCCAGTATGAAGAAAGAAAGAAAGAAATATTCGAACTCAAGAAGGCACCCAGGATATTACAGAAGAAAACTTCAAGGATGATGACTAGAAGCTATTATCTTGGTGCAAGAGGGAGCCATGTCACCGAGTTCGAAATGAAGGATCATGATTTGATGTAGTTAGAAAATCAAATGGATGGTGCCCATATATTTTTATCAAGATGAAAGATATCCAGTAGATGGATGGTGCCCAACAGATGGGTAGCATGGTATTATACCATTGAAATATTTTGGACCATAAGAGATTCTTTTAGATCACATAGCTAGACCTTCGTAGAGAAGGAATGAGAAATCCCATAGGTAGACCTTCATAGAGAAGGAAGAGACCTTCGTAGAGAAGGGGAATGAGAAATTTTCCAAAGTTGGCCTTCGTCAAAGTGTTGAGTTTTGGATACTCTAGGGACATGCTAGAATAACCTTGTAGAGAGGGGTGTGACCACCCTCATAGAGAGGAATGTGGATGTTTCTCCAAGGGGCAGCAGGCAGATACTCTCCTCTATCCAAGGATTGAGTAGCCTGGAACAAAAACCTTGACCATGCGGAATGGTTAGTTGGCTATTGAGGTTTTTGTTGTGATCCTGCACGGATCATGGAAAGGGAGTCTAGTCTTGCCCAGGCTAGCATCTTAGCTTCTCTAGTTTATGTGGGATGACTAGGAGTGAAGATATGGTAATAGTCCTCCCTAGTGGATGGGTGAGATAGATGACTACAAGAGAAGGGAGAACATAAAAGGAATGGAAAAACTCATAGGACATATTTTGTGTGAAGATAAGATATCTTATGTGTGAAGATAAGAAAGAAGTATCTTCTGTGTGAAGATGAAAGAAAGAAAGAGTATCTTTTGCATGAAGATAAAGAGAACAAAACTTCTGATGATTCATAGATATGCTAGTCAGTGATCATGATGCCAGATGACCAAGTGGATTATATTGATGCCTCCTGTTATCCAGTTGATGATGTTACCCAGTTGATGATGTTTCCCAGTTGATGATGTTATCTAGTGGATGATGTTGCCTAGTTGATGTTGACATCCAGTGACCTGTCAAAATATAAAGAATATCCTTCTTGTTAAGAGGGAGTGTTAAAATATTGTGTAACTGCAACGAATATTTTTATCCCATTTTGTGAATGAAGATAAAATGTATTTATTATTGATTAGATCAATCCCCTTTTGTGGATTGATCATGTCGAGCATTGTAATTGACCAAATCCCCTTTTCCGGATTGTTCAAACCCTAATTGTAATAGGCTAAATGAAAAGATGGCCCCAGAATATATTAAAGTGGTTATAACCACCCATAATGAGAAGTCGGCCCAGCTAGAATATATTAAAGTGGTTATAACCACTCAGAAGAAGAAGTCGGCGCTGCCAATGAAGAGACACTTCCACACGTGCCAAAATTGTATAAATAAGACAGGCCAATGCCTCATTTGAACACACACTCAACTCACTCATCTAGTGCACAAGTTTTGAAGGAAGCTGCAGTTGTCGGTTGCCGGAAGAAGGAAGAGAGAGAGGCATGTTGCTCAGTGTTGGATATTCTCTGTTGTTTGGTTCATTATCTTAGCATTGTATTGGCTATCTATATTAAGGAAGTTTTGTTGGGTTTTCTTCCCCTTAAGGGTTTCCCAGGATAAATGCTTGTGTACTCTTGTGATTTTGTTTCTCTCAATGATCTTGTCTATTCTATTGTTATCTAGTAAATTGAAAGTAACCTAATAATAGCAGAAACTTTAACATTATAGTAGATAAAATCATGGATATTTGTCTTTGAGCTAGTTCCAAGCCCTTGGATGATGATGCATGTTCCATATATGCATTCTATGGCCTCATATCTATCACTGAGACACTGGTATGGTTACATTATTGTCTTGATGGATACTATTGTTTGATGTGTTGTGAATGCTTAGGGAATTCTTGGAATAGCTTCTATGATGTGGTTTAGTTTGGTTGATTTGGTTGATGGAGTGAGTAGTACTCTTGTGATTTAGTAGTGACATGATTTCTATGGTATACTTGTTGTTTATACATGATTGAGATAGCATTCATATTGATTTGTTGTGGAGAATGAGCAAGCTATTGGAGATCTTGGATGTGTTGTGACTAGCTGATGGTCAGATTGGATAGTCAGAGACAGAAGAGAATGATATATTGATTGCAGAGAGTCTAAGTTGATCTTGAAGGATAAACCCTAACACTTCAGAAGGTATATGTAGGTTGTCGTATACATTGGACGTGTGCATACACGGGCTGTAGTGATCCAGGGCATGTACACACACTGGCTGCACTACTGCCAGGTCACGTACCTATTGACAGATTGATATCTGTCGAGGATTGTTGCCTCATCTTAGTTGGTGCTGAGGGTGTAAGTTGAGTCTTGCATTATAGAGTTGGTGCTCTTGTAGAGTTGTACTCTATTAAGTTGTTGTTGATAAACCCCTAGATTGTTGTCCATAATAAAAAGAAAAATTGTACATACATCTTGTGTTCTTTGTGTTCCTTATGATTATGAGTTGTTGATGGTATATTGTTAATATATGTTGCTAATATATGTTCACATCTAACTGGTTATAAATGGATGCAATGGGTAATGAATAAATGTTGAATGCTAACTAATGAGCTTTATGTAAAGAGGGAAATTTTGGGAAAAAGAGCCCCACACTCATTCATCCCCCCCTCTAAATGTGGTAGGTGTGTCCAACAGAGAAGTTCCCTCCACGCTTGAATCTCAGAGCTTAACCACAAAAAAACCAAATGAACAATAACCATGCTAGGGTGACGGCCCAGTGGGAGAAGTATGGAGTGATGTGCATTGTTGCACGTTGCTTCCATCCTCCATTTCATTCAATTTCCTAGTACACGACAGCCAGCTAAACCATACCATTAATCCATGCCATTAATTCCATGCACTGAAACTTGCACATATTTCTTTCCAATTGCACCACCCCAATCCATATTAACCATTTCCCAAACCATACCATAACATATATCAAATGCGCCCAATATAGCTCAATATAATTCATATAGGCACTAACATTGCTAGTTAGGACTAACACTAATTCATTTTTATTTATTTGCACATAGTATAGCATAGCATAGTATAGTATAGTTTCCTCTTCTTGGATTTTTTTCACAAGTCTCTTTCCATTGCTCTTATTTCTTATTATTACTAACATGTTTCTTGTGTAGGTGTTGATAGGTAATGAATCATGGTGACAAAAGAAAATGTAATAACAGTTAATACAAGTCATTCATACATGGAATTTAGAGCTTAGAATGATGAAATAAACACATAAAATGCATTATCCATCTGTTGCATTGTGTCGCAAACAAAACCAATATCTCGTCATCAATCATGTAGAACCTTGTAAGAAGCATCAAAACAACAACATATAATGTGTGATAATACTATCTCTGAGCCTCCAGTCTACAAGGGGGTCCCACCTACTAGTATTATATATCATTAGCATAGTTTAAATAATAGGCTTATAAATACTTTGCGGGTGAAATCCTCGTAGTGATTTTAATTGTCAACACACTCCAAGAGGAACTTCAAAGGGATGGATGGCTTAATCATTCTCTTTATCCTCTTTCACTTCTAAATATGGTTATATATGAGTGGCCTTATTCTTTCTAAAAGTAGACAACATATTAGTGCCATCATCGTAGTGAACTGGGAGTTGAAAGTTATTAATAAATACTAATGCCAAATAATGAAACGTGCGATAAGATACTACCTTCAATTCAAAGTACCACTCGGTAGAGACTCCAGTGAGAGTATGTTGAAATAGGTTTAATCGAAAAGAATCATCATTTAACGAGTTATACGAACACCATAGGTGGAAGTTCATGACATGATCATTGGTATCTTCACCATCTTTTCCTTCGAATTTGGGAATACATGAATTTAGTTTTGCTAGGACTGGTGGCTAGTTAGGATAGTGACACACAAGGTCATTCATCAACTTCAAAAGATATGGAAATTAAGATTTTCTAGGAAAGGGAGCCTTGGTTGTTGCATCATACTCCAAATTTTGGAGGGGATGCCCCCAGGTCAATTCAAATAAGGAAATGAAGATCCAAGATTTTTAATGACACCAGGTTGGAAAAAATGGTTCACCCCAAAACTAATATTTTGATAAGAAGGTTGAAATACATGACCATAAGTAGGTAATCCCCCTCCAAATTGGTTATCAAGATGAAAATGTTGGCTTCCAATTGCTTCCCTCTACGTTGGGACAAATCCAAGCTAGGGGTTCCAAGATGATTGGAAAAGGTTGCACCTTAGAGGCAACCCTGATGAGGGAAAGGGATTTCTCCCAAACACATAGAAGAATGTGAGGGGGTTGGATGTATATGACCTGCCGACATATTGAAATCTAGTGCTCAGGGAAGGGACCCATCCCATAGTGGCATTAGGACCCGAGGATGGAAAAACAATGCTCCAGAGCGAGGGGTTTGATGGATATATATGCCCCCAACCCATGGAAAATATTGGAGGAAAGTGGAAGATCACCCCACATTTCTAGGGGGAAAGCCCTCCTTTGACTACACTAGGGTTCAGAATGTAGGTAGATCGATTAACCGTCTAAAAGTCAATTAATTATCTGTACTACCCCAAACATACCAAAACTCATATGAAGAAAGCAAGGAAAAGGAGATCGGGTAACTGTACCTCTAATCCCACGTCTGGTGATGACCTCCTTGCGCTTGGAAGTTCCACTGACTGAACGACTCCTCCCAGCACTGACCTGCATCAAAAGATTGACAAACAAAAAACTAAAATCATGCTATTCCATATATAAGTTAGGGTTATATGTTACAATGTCAAGCATAAACCAATAAAAGTATTCAAGACACCATCATTTCGGATGGGAAAATTTAATTATTTGATTAATAACACGAATATTATACCTTTACAATCTAAGTCAGCCACTATTCCATGAACCTGGTCCAGATTCCTCTTCACCAAGATCCAAGTGTACCTTGTATGAACTTCTCCTCTCAACCTTATGATCTCTTCTTGGGAAATGAATGGGTTAAATGGAGGGAGAAGGGGCTAATGAGGGAATGTTGAGGCAATTTGTCACAAAAGGTAACAATATCTTGGGCAAGGAGAGGAAGTGAAATCAGGCATAGTTTCACTATTCTTATGCTTAGATATGAAATGAGGCCCCAACACCTCCTTTTATATGACAAAGGGATGGTTATTCGTTTGGGTGACGGGCTATACCAGGTGGATTAGTTGGGAAAGTACCAATAGCCCGTAATCTCAATGAATTCCTTGCAACTTTTCATTTTTTTCAACTTTTGCAACTATATGTGGGCTGTAATGGTGGAACATGCATATGTACGCGAGTTGTAGTGGTGCATAAAGTGTATGTACGTAGGAAGTAATGGTTCAAGGCATGTACATCTTCTAAAAATTGTTTTTTTAAGAAGAGCAACTCAATAATGCTTTGGAAAAAAATGCAAGTAAGAGGGCCAAGGCCATGTGTACATGTGTAGATAAATTTAGGGTTATAATAGATGCCCTCTAATGTCTGAGGTCATAAGAGTAAGTGATGGACAAAACATATTACAATATATTCACCAATGTACGAAATCGAGTGAGCCTGGGACCAGAGTTTGGGAGGTGCCATCTGCAAAATAACAATTGTCTCTCTGAGGCGGGCATACCCATGCTCGATATGAAATAAATCATGGATTCTAATCAAATACACTGCAGATCCATGTCATATAACTATATAAAGTGTAGCCACAGGCAATACACAATGGATCTACATCTCAAAATCAAAGATATACAAATATAGTATCCATCTTCAAGAAGCTAGTGACACACGATGGCTGGAGATGAGGAATTCATAGCTCAAGAAACAAATTAAAGATATTCAAAACTCAGGTAGGAGTATAATGGGAGTGAATAACTCACTACCCTAAGGTCTTCGATGGATCATCTGGAAAAGATAAGAGGATCTCGATGATCAAGCAGATAACTTCGTCAATTTTGAATCAGGGCTTGATTGGACTCTCAGGATGGCTGACTCATGAGGTCAAGAGAAAAACTGTAGAAAGGATGACTCAGGTTGGGTGAAACTTCCCTTGGACAAAAGCATGAAAGATGATCATACTCAGGCAGCATGACATTGACATAAGTTCACGATGCAGGAGGCAACACAAACTCTCCATGTGTTTGGAAGAGTAACCGAAAGAGGAGGACACAACTCTATGTAGCAAGGACAACTTCCTAAGGTCATACTAGATCATGATTCTTGACGAAAAAATGAAAGGATGTGCCTTGTCCATTTGCGACTCTTTGTGCTGCCAAAAAAAAATACATATTTCTCGTCCCCTATTTTTGGGATATTTGATTTTTTTTGTCTTTTTCAATTTTTTAAAGAGCTTGAAAAAGAATAAAATAATGCTACCTTACAAAGGAGGAATGAGTGTCACAAGAAAGCATACTAGTTCCAGGTGCAAGGAACACACTAATTTTTAGAACAAGGACAGACCCAAGGTTCAACTCTTAACAACGCACCAACAAAACCCCGACTACCAGCCCTTTCGACAACATCTGCGAAGGAATCAAAGTCTCAGCCAAGTTATAAGAAGAGGGGGTTATAGGACACAGGTGTGTGTAACCAAGTTGGGACACAGATATGTGATAATAACATTTCTCAAGGTATTTTGTTAACAGTCAAAAGATGACATGCATTAGTTTCCTAATCTTATTAACATCGTAGAACATGCCCAATAATAGATCGACGTAGTAACAATAAATGGTTATATATCTTGAGCACTTAGCACTGAGTTAGATCTAACATTCATTTATCCTTAACACAATTAAAGCACTAAGCAACAATATATCTATCTATCATACATAATAATAAAATTGCTGAGCATATTCATAAAAAAAACAACATAACACAAAGAAAACCAAAGACACAAGATATACGTGGTTCACCCCAGTGTGGGGCTACGTCCACCAACCACTTTGCCTTCTTTATTATTCGTCTAAATCTTACATTCATTCACTCCTGTGCACTAAGCCACAAAGCCAAGCTTCACATAAGACAGGACATCTGTGCACTGAGTACCAGATCCTCCTTCCAAAACTAGGTCAAGGCACATAGCCAATTATCTATCAAGCATAGAGCCTTACTCACATACATTCCTTGGCACAAAACCATTCAAGCTACTTGCACTTATATCTACAAACTACTCAAAATCCTCTCTCCCTTTTTACAATACATTCTCACTTATTTATACTTTTACAATCCATTACAATAAGGCCTAACATGGGAAAACCCCGTGGTCCAACATCCCATAAACCCATTACAAAAACCATAGAGAATCCCTTATTGGGTCCACATAGCCCACAAAATAAGTGAGATCCACGATCTTAGCTCCACTTCGGTGCTCCTTCTTCAAACAATGTGTCAAAGCACAAAAGTGGTCCAAGCCTGACCAAGGTTTCCTCAAAACTTGGTCGAGGGCCAAAAACACCCCAACACTCATCCGTGACTCGTCCCGAGTAACTCAGGTCTAGTCAATGCTGCTTCGAAGTCCTTGAGCTTAAATCAAGATGCCTTGATGTGCTACTTCACTTGAGCCTCCTTCTCGGCGAGCTCCTGGATCCTCTGCTCTGTAACATGCCCTTCCAAGCGTTGTTCTACTGATGCAACCATTTGATCCAATTGCAAGCCTTGTCCATCAATTTCTTCGAACACCCTACAAGCTTCATCCTGCACAGGTTGCAGATTCTACGTGACTTCCATTACCATACCCTGGAGGGTTGTGATATGTTGTTGTACTGTGCGCTGCTCTTGGGATCTCTTCATTATTTCAATAGTGGTGAGAAGCTTCATTTGCACCTGCACAGAAAATGCTTGTTGTTGTGCCTCCTGTAGCTGTGCTTTCAGCTTCCTTAGCTCTGGCTCCTTGGCAAGGAGTTCATATGTATAGGATGGATGAGATCTACTTCACATTAGCCATACAACCGCGATGCTTATTTCGTTGCTCAGTTACGGTGTTGACACGGCCAGAATGACGTCTAGTCGAAGTGAAAACATGCAGTCCCCCAGTCGACGATGCCTAGACACCTTCAGATAACGGTCTGTCGGCCATTAGCTTCTTGAGGGCTTCCTCCACAAACTTCTCTAATTCACTAGGTTCGCCCGACATTATAAATTTTAAACAAATAGGTTAGGGTAGGCGAACGAATAAGAAAAGTAGACATATGAACAAATATGTCTAGTTTCTGATAACACAACTCGACACACAATCAATTCTCTTCCTAGCTTAGTTAATCACGGGTAGAAAAACGTGGTCCCAGTGCAGTGACCAACAAGTTAAATAAGTGGGGCCTTCGTAATGGATTCTTCCAACAACCCAGAATGCTTCCATAAATGTGAATTTGTCCATTATGGTGCAGTCTCAACATCCAAAAGCGGTCCATCCACCCATAAATGCATTTTCTAACCATTCTGGAGTGTCATTCTAATGGTCGGGACACCTCCAACGGTCATATATCTTCGCCAAGGTGAAGTCCCATCCTGTGTGGTCCCACTGTTATAATGAGGTTCAAATCCTATGAACCTACCTCCTGCAAGGTTCTAGTCTACGAAGTCTTCCATCTATTCTCTGTATCTTCTTGCAGCTTTTCCAACTTAGATTTCTTTTTATTGAGCTTCCTTGCCTTCTTTCCTGTGATCTGAGTCTTTCTAACTATTTCTGGAATCCTCTTTCCATTATTATTCTTATCTTCCCCTAGCGTGGTGACTTTTCACTATTGATGTGCCCTTAAAGGGTATGAAGTTAATATCCCTTCTCTTAATACTTCTTGGGTGGGTATTCTTCTTTCTTGCATGGATAGGTCCTTCAAATATTTTTTCATTCTTTCAACCTTGACAACTAACTATTTTTCTTTATGTTCCTCATGTGTTGTTACTTTGTTCTGTTTCTTCGACTTATCCTCTCGTTCTTCTATTAGTCGGTTTATTTTCTAGCTATGAAATCCCTTAGTTCTTTCTTTTTCTTTTCTGTAGCTTCTTCCTCTACTTTCCTTCTGATCTGATCCTTCTCAATCCAAGTCTTACCTAAAAAAAGTGGGAAAGGGGAACTATTCTCAATAGACTTAATGACATCAAATTCCTCTTCAGTCGATGTTCCATGAATAATAATAGGTACATTAGTAACTCTTCCACGTAAGGTTATCATCTTTCCCTTAAACAAGCCTATCCTTCCTAATGAAGGTATCATAGTAGGATTTACCAAAATTTCCCAAGTGTCTTCTGTCATAATATTAACTTGTGTTTCTTCATCCAAGACATAGTCTATGCCAAAGTCTTATATTCATGTACATATGCCTTGTTTTACTTTCAAGATATTTGGTAAAATGACATCTTTGCGAACATCCTTTGTTTCTTTCAACTGTAATAACATAGTTTGAGATTTCTATGATTCTTTCTCTTTATGATTCTCTAACATGCCCTTTGTCTCTTGACTTCGTTCATATTTTTCTTGTCTCGTGTTCATTCGTTCAACTTTAGCAATCATCCTTGGACAATCCTCAACTTCGTGACCAACAATATTACAACAAAGACAAATCGGACCTATACCAAGGCATTCCTTAGCAAGATGTCCCAATATTTTGCAATTATATCACATTGTCAATCCTCTTTTTCTTTTAAATGTTCCCCAATATCTTTTGTACTGCAAACTAGGATCACAATGTTGGACCTGCAATATGCAAAAATTTCTTCTAGGTTCCTGCATCCACTTATTAGTCCAAAAACTCTTTCTATGCATAGGAATAACATATCTTTCTTCATTTCCATTAAATTTACTCAAATCATCTCTTTATTTCAACTGCGCTCTAGCCTTCAGACTAGGACATAACCTATTAAACGTACTCAAATTCATGATTTCAAAGAAAAAAATTCACTTATATTTCTCTTGTCAAAGCACAAAGCTTTACCTCTTTTTAGATATTTACCTCTTTTCTTCAGATTGGATTTCTTTCTTAGCACAGAGCTTCGCAATTCAAGTAGAGTATTGGGCACTTCAAAGTCTAGATATAGACTAGTATATCTCCATACCAGGGATCTGAAGATGTGATTAGAAAAATATCTCCTTTGATAGGAGATTCTTCTGGCGTGAGGTCACTAGACTCGACCGAAAGTTCCGAAATAATTTTGACAAAGATCAATGACATTTTGGTTTTCACGGAAACAAAATCCAAGTCAAATTCCTAGAGGATTAAAATCCATCTACTAATATTTCCGCCAATGACTCATTGTGTCAACACATATTGGAGAGGGTTCACAATGACATTGATAGTAGTCTTGTGAAGTAGAATGTAATGACGAAACCATTGGACAACATGCACTGCTGCCAAAGCAAGCTTCTCACCATGGGAATAGTTGAGTTCTGCTCCAACCAGGACTTGTCTTAGGTAATAAATAACATGCTCCTCGAGAATATCATCCTCTTGAACCAATACCATGTCGATGGTTGACTCTACAACGACCAAGTACAACAAGAAATCTCTTTTATAATCGGGAGGTCGGAGCAGCGAGGCAAATGTAAGGGCGCATTTCAATGCTTCAAAAGAGTGATGAGTGGATTTGTCCCAATAGAATGGGACTTCCTTTTTCAAAAGATGCATAAACCCTTTAGTGATCTCAGCATAGTTCGAAAAAAAAGGTCGAAGAAAGTTCAATTTCCCCTGTAAGATCTGAAGTTGAGGTATTATGCACGGGGGAGGCAATTGAACTATCGCCTCAACCTTGAAAGGATCGACCATGATCCCTGTTGTCGAAACAATGAAACCTAAGAGACGACCCGACATCATGTAGAAACTGCATTTGTTAGGATTCAAGCGAATTTGATAGTAGTGACATTATTTGAAGACTAGTCGAAGGTGTGTGGGATGATCAGATCTCTTGCGAGAGGGTGATGCTAGATCATCAAGATATGCCTCGAATATATGTCTAAGATCGTGGAAAGAAAATGACATGGCCTGTTGGAAAGTGGCTCCAGCATTATTTAGGCAAAAATGCATCTTACAATATGAGAACATGCCCCAAGGACAAATAAAAGTTGTTTTATGCTGGTCTTCAGGTTTGATCTAGATTTGGTTATATCCTGAAAAACCATCCATGAATGAAAATACCTTGTAGCCTGCACATTCATAGATAATCTAATCAATGAATGGGGTGGGAGAATTATCTTTCAGACAGGCCTTGTTGAAGTCGTGGAAATCCATGCACATGCGAATCATACTCTATTTGTTGTTAACTGGAACGGGGTTTTACACCCATTCCGTCAACTGTACGGGGTAGATAAAACCAAATTTAAGAAGTTTCTCTACTTCAGCCTTAATTATTGTCACTTTCTGGGGATTTAAGATCGAAGCTTATGTCAGACCGGATTGGCATCAGGATAAGTTGTTATTTCATGTTCGACGATTCTTGGGTCTATGCCTGTCATTTCCTCATAAGACTAGGAACAAACGTTGTGGAGCAGTCCGCTCCGACAAAAACATTTGCCATGATGCCAGGGGTTTTGGAGATATCTATAGGGATTGTTTCAATGATACTCGCCATATTACCCTCATCATAAACTGTGTGCATAGCCAGAGGATTAATAGGAAAAGACCTATCTCCATTCACAGTCAGAAAAATCTTTCCTGCCTCTATTCTCCTTAACTCTGATAGGAAGTAAGATCTATGATTGAGATAATCCTAGGGTATGTCTGGGCCAGTCAATGCCTCAAGAATCACCTCATAGGGCCATAATAGGTCTAAATAATCTGTAGTGGTAAGAGAACCTTGAGCCCAAATAGGCTCGAGAACTCGATCTAACTCCTGTGCGAGAGTCATTTCAAGTTCGGCCGAAGTTTATTGGACAATGTTGTATGCAACTTCAGTCGTGGACAAGGGCATGGCCATGCCAGAATGCCCCGTCCCTTACATTGAGGTTGATGGTGAAGAAATATTCCATGGATCATGGAAGTAAGTCGTTTGAAATGACGACATTTGAAAATTTTCAGCCCTAGGCTGGTCGGGGGCAGCTGATATAAGCTTGACATTGCCAAAAGGTGGCGGGTAATCGAAAGTACCCACCAACGATGGAAACAAACCAAACCCTATGTTGACAGTGTCGGTTTGAGGATTATCAATCATCGAGACCATGGATTCCCTTGATGAAGGGTCGGGATGGGAGAAAGACAACTAGTCAATGGTCACAATCCGACCCTCATGTGGAAACAAAAATAGACGAAAAATTGTAGCAACCACTGCATGAATTGCATAGGTCCAACTCCTTCCTAACAAAAGGTTTTTCTCGAGGAGCACATCAACCAATTCAACTTCAGCACACATAGTCTTTCCTCCTAACTGCATGGGGACAGAAGGAATGATTCCATGTGGTATGAACGAACAACTGTCAAACATAGTAAGCAATGTGGGTGACAGAGACAAACTAGGTTGGCTAATGGCCTTCTAACACACCAATGAAATCACGGGAGTTGAGGCATCCTCATCAACCACCATACGAAAGATATTTCGGGTAAAATATTTCATGGTGTAAGCCACTACTATCTGAAATGAAACATGGTAAGGAGGATGAGGTTTCAACTCAGTTGGATAGAGAACGATCTCTCCCAGGTTACAAGTCTCTGCAGATCCCAAGGAAGATAACAAATATTTTCTCTACAAAGGGTAGCTCTAGAGGACTTCCAAATAATACATCGCGCAAGGTGTTTGTGCCAAATCTTCCACAACAGATTAGTTCTAGGAATCCCTCCCATTTGGATTATGATAATCTTTCTTGAATGCACCTTTGGGATGTGTGTCATTGTTTCTCCCATTGTCTTCTCAATATGGAGAGGAATCAGTGGGTTTCTGGCTTATTTTCTCTTTTTGGCAGATTCTGACATTCCATAATCTCGGGCCCTAGTTTCTATATGAGCGTCTCCTTTCAACATGTAAAAATTCATGGCTGGGTTATTACCAGTAGATGCGAGGGGTCCCTCATTGCCCCCTTCCATGCTCGAGGATGCTGAAACTTGAGCCATGTTTTTCCCATGTAGAAATGGGTTCATCAGCACATCAGGTTGTTGTTGCACCAATAGCTTCTGAGATTCCACAAGCCGAGGGAACAACTGGGTCGGGTGGTCCTCCGTGTAGAGGTTACACGTATACTTCAACTTTCTCTTCTCTATTTTCCCCCTGCCAACATTTTTATTAGCCTTTTTGTCCCCTTTACCCTTCTTATTCTTTTGTTTCTTCTTTCCTTTAGGGTGTTGATTGGCCTTCGGTTTCGTTGACTGCATACTATGTACATCTAACGTTTGGGTAGGGGGAACAAACGAGCCAGGGTCTTGGTTGGTCATAGTCTGTTGTATCGAAAATTGTTGTAATTGATTTGACAATAGATCAATGGACTTTCCTTGTGTTGATCCCACAATACCATCGGCATGAGGTCTAGTATTTGGTTTGTCCTTGTCGAGGATTGACCGTGTGTTACCCATGATTTTGGTCATCGTGATGATGTATTGATGATGGTGTACTCAGGCTCTTCATAAAACTTTTACCTAAGAAAATTTATTTTCATCTCTTCTAGAAAACTCATTTTTGAAGACTGTTCGCAAGCTGCTAGTATATTTGCCTGCGAGAATGACTGATTCTCGCAGGCTGCCTTAAGATAGGGTGCAAGAAGTTCGCACTATGTTGAACTGCTAGGGTGCGAGAAGTTTGCATTGTGTTGAACTGCTAGGGTGCGAACTCTTTCTAAAGCAAGGAAAAATATGAATTCTCGATGCTTCTAGAAGGGAATCTTCTAGAAGGATGAGATGGCATTCGAATGGTTATCCTAGTACTGGATTCCCTGATATTTTGGGATCATTCTTATCCAAGTAACTAATTCATTCTCTCCTATATATTGAGTGAATTCTCATGGAAAAGGTTAAGCAAGATTCATTGGAGAATTGGTGAAAGAATTGTGTGAAGGATTGAGCTTGAACAATAGCTTGGAGACTTCAGCAAGTTTATCCAAAAGAGTTGATCTTCTTCATGAAAGTGAGCAAGTGTGTGTGTCGGAGCTAAGGGCCATCGAAAGGAAGTTTACGACATCAAGGCTCAGGTTGTAATCTTTACTTTCCATTAATATGATACAGTAGCATATCTCTTTCCCATAAAGCTATTTCCACTTTATTGTATAATTCCTTGATCATATATATAGATTGATTGTTGAATAGATTGTGCTTTCTTCACTTTGGTTGGTTTGTGTTGTCTTGGTCTTGGCTGCACGAGAGCACTGGAGTGAAGCGGGAGAAACAAAGACCATAGGAAGCGATTATAAGGTATGTTCTTTGTTCTTGCCTCCTATTTAATTGAATGGTTAGAATCTAGGGAAAGAGTCATGTTTTGTCTTTCTTTGTTCTAGATCCAGGTGGATCTAGGGAGATCGGTTAGTGTCCGCACTTATAGATTTATCCAATAACAAAATTGGCGACTCCACTAGGGATCTCCCATTTTTTCTATGGCTTTTGATATTTTTCTGTGGCCATTTACTCTTGTTTCACTTTTCTCTTGTCCTATCAATCTCTGAGTCTTCAGGATATCCTGATAGACCCTCTGGATCCAGAGGCCTTTTTCAATTTTGCTTCATTTTCCAAAATTTTGATTATGTTCAGACATTCTTGCATTGTACTTCACTGCAGCCTACGATAATAGGTAGAGTTCGCACTCTGCCTATAGGTTTCAGTGCGAGGTTCTTGCATCCTTCTTAAGGGTCACCTGCGAGAATCAGTGATTCTCGCACTGTGTAATATTGTCTGCATGCGAACTAAATTTTTCAAAAATTTGGATTTGAGTTTTGGTATTTTCAACTGCCGAGATCAGTTTGATTGCCTCATTAGAGTTTCTTGGACCATTGATTGATATCTTTCTTGTCTTCATTTGCGTGCATGAACAGTCTTAGGATTTCAAGGCTTTTCTTGTCATTTTTGGCTTGACTTTCATTTCTTGACTTTTCTTGGCAAAACCATTCTCTCTGACTTTAGATTCTGAGTGTGTTTGATTAGTTAAGAACCAGTGATTGGTTGAAAGTTGAGTGCTTGGTTTTTCTCATTTGCTTATTGGTTTGAAAGATCATTTTATTTTGCATTTGAAAAGACTAAATTGGTTTGCTCTTTATTTTTGTTTTCGTTGAAAGAGTGGATTGGGTGTTTATTATTGCTTGTTCATTTGGTTTTTGACTTTCTGTACTCTCACTGTCATAGTGTGAGTCCTTTTTGAAAAGTGAACAATAAGTTTTTCTTTCAAAAAAATCTTTTTCGTTTTAGAAAACATTGAAAATCAAATTATTGAGATTGTTGAACTGTTTGAAAAAGACACAATAGAGAATTTTCATTTGATAGGTGATTGTTTTCATTTGCATTTCAAAGGAAATTTTGCATTGTAGTTCAAGGTTGATCTGGAAAATTTTCTCTTTCCCTCCCATATATAGGATTCATTGAACGAAAAGTGATATATTTGATTCTCATCCTGCATTGTTGGGTTAGAGTCATACAACACAAGTTTCACTTCCATTTCCTTTGAGTAAACAACAGTTCTTAATAACACTGCATAATCATAAAATTTATCTAGTAACTCTTTTCTAGGGCTCTTTTACACCAACATTTAGCTAGGCTAGCGCTTTGGAGTAGGAAGAGAGATACACTCTCCAAAATCTCAAAACACACAATAGCATCTTGTGTTAGGGAGTGTTAAAATCCATTTGCAACATCCTGTCTTGGGAAGCCCTTCTTACACAAGGGTCAAGCACGAGGTAACATTGGTATTGACAGAGTTACTCACCCTTCTTTGTTGGTATCAGTGTAGAGATTGCACGTATTATGGGGATCACTCGGAGGTATACCCACAATGATGAGTGGAATCCTTTTGAGTTGATTTCAGGTTAGATACCCTACCCTTGCGTGTGGATCGGACTGTCGACTGTCCCCCCAGGTTTTATTGTTGTTGGTGGTGACCTTAGTGGCCTATCTCTCTAGGAAACCTGCCATTGAGGCATGCAAGTTCCAAGGTACCAAATAATTTCTAAGTCTTGATTCTGGATAATGAGCTGAAGTCGATGGAACAAAACTCGTCACAGGAGGGCCTTGATGTATCCCCCATCAATGACATGAAATGAGTAACAGATTTTGAAGGTGAAACAAAGTATTTTTCAAATTAGACTGGACACAGGGAAGGCCGACACGGAAATAATGGAAACTGCAGATGGCCGACTCAATATAGGTTTCAGATGGACTTCTCTTGAACATATGAATGACACGACCAATGATTTGGCAGCATTGACTCAAAGACGACATAGGGAATGACCTTGTAGCAAATCGAATGAGAGACAAATGGATTTCCCAAACCGGCTTCAAATGATGAATAGGGGGTGTCATGTTCAAGAACGACACTTACTGCCAATTAATACGAAAATGAAAACATATCCCTTTCCCAAATTTTCCCCCACCATTTCTGGTGAGTACCTCTTTATTTTTATGCAAGCTTGAGGAGGATAACATATGCTTGCTGATATAAGCTCATCCTTCAGACGAGTCCCTCGGAGTATGTTTAACGAACCCTAAGAAGGAGTGGTTCGGTCCCATTACGGGTCTGTCAATGTTTGTTTAATGAGTCCAGAGATAGAAAACTCGAAGGTTTTTCAAGATTATAGAGTTTGGAAAAACACTTAAAAGAGAACTCTCTCAGTTCCTTTTTCATAAAATAGTCTGGACGAGACCGAGAAAGAGATAAATTATCGCTCACCAGATGCTTACTTCAAATACTTTATCAAGCGTGAAAATAGCAAGGTCGCTCAACGATCTTTTCATGTTTAGAGAGTCTGAAAAGATCTTAAAGAGGACTCCAGGGGGTTCCTTTTTCGTATAACCTTGTTGAGCCCGAAAAAGTGATAAAAGTATGCTCAATCACGTTCTCATGTATTTACGAGTGCAAGAACGGACAAAAATGACGTTCGAGGTTTTATGTAAAAACCATAAAAAACAATCAAAACACATGATGGAAAAAGAAAAACTATGTCCATATCCCGATACTTGATCATCAAAGTCATCATGCCTGCAAGAGTTACACTCCACATGACATTAGGGATTAGGGTTTAATATATAAATAAGCATAAAAAACCAAATGACATAGTAAAAGTAAATAAAAGGAGTAAATACTCTTTTTACCACATCATTTTTACATTTCCACTATTGAGCTCAAAAAACCCCTCTTTTACCCTCCAAGTTTGGCTTCAGATTGTAGGAGCTACGAGAGACCATTCAGTGAGCCGTCTGTGACAGTTAGGTAAGCTCTTTGTCCTTAACACTTTCATGGTTTAATTTTGTAATTTCATTGGTTAAATTTTCATTTTTAAGTTGATTTTCAAAGCCCTACATGCGCGCTGCTATTCTCGGAGGCAGGCTATACGTGGGCTGTGAGAATGAGGCATTCTCATAGGTGAGCCTAAGGCCACCTAAGGCCACCTATGAGGTTCACAGGGCACCTGCGAGAATCGCAAATCTCAAAAAAAAAATTAAAATTTATCCAATAAAAATGAATGAATTCATGAAAATAGTTGTTAATCTTCTCTTTGTGTTCCTTATGTGGATAATTGGCCATCAACATGGTGCTTGAATGGCGCAAAAGGGAACATGAAGAAGACAATGCAATGGACGAAAATCATCCTCCTACTATAGCTGCTTTGAGAGACTGTGGGCTCTTGAAGTACTTTAACATCCGAGGCATGAGGGCCCAAGTTAGACTACTAGAGTACCTGGTGCGTATGTGGGACCCTGATTAGAAAATGTTTCATGTGGGGGCCCACACTTTGTCCTTAGACATTGAGGACATTTACTTTTTGACTGGATTGTCCCGACAAAGGTACTATGTTAGCCTGACCGGTAGCAGAGGTGGTGGGCTACAAATGAGTGAGTATTTCCGTATACACTGCGTTCCCGAGGTTGAGAGAAAGAAAGGAAAAGTAGCTATTTGGGGGGTACAAGATTTGACCCTCCATACTATCCTATTCACCATATATCGTATGGCTAGGAGTTATGCTCCTCACATGGCATTACAGAGTTACTTCCAATATGCTATCGAGTGTACTGAGCCTCGGGTGTTCAACTGGGCAGATGTTGTGCTTCGCAGTATCAAAAAGAAATTGACTAAATGCAGATGCGATAACCTGAAGAAATTTGGGTATGGATCTTTGTTGGTGTCCTTCTTCCTTGAGAGGGTTCCCATACTGAGACTGCAGATTGAGTGGAACATACTGGGTTCCAGGGATCCAAGGATGCTGAGATGGTGTTGGCTCATGGCCCGGCACGTAGCAGGACCGATCATCAAGTACGATGATAGTTTATTTGACTGGATTCAAACCCAGATGTTGATGGTTGATGACTACGCTTATGCCAGGTTGGATTTTCGAGGAGATCCAGACTTAGCATTGCTAGAGGATACTCAGTGGGGTGACCTCAGTAAGAAGTACACACATTTTTCTCTTTATAAATGTTTTGTGAATTTTTATCATATTCAAATGTTTTTGTTTTATATGTTCATCCAAAGACTAATACAAAATCATTTGTTGATAACATAGATGTTGGACCTTACAGACCTCCCGACACTTCTCCCATCCAGCGGCGAGGAGAGGTAGCGGCAGCACCACAGTATGCTAAGGATTATCAAGTGGTGGAACAGAATCTAGAGGGCCTGACTGTAGACATTCTAGACATGACTCTGGAAGAGGTTCCACGACGCGATCAACGTCATACTGTAGGGGTATCAACATCTATGAGTCGACTGCTCCATAGGGTTGCTAGGGCAGTCATGTGTTACCGTGAATGTCATCCATGACGTCACTATGTAGAAGCTATGAGCTTCAGTTTTTGACATTTTGGTCTTCGGACAAACGTTTTGTAAAAAACTCTTTTAATCGTTATATATACAAATGGCTTCTACCGATTTATCATGTGTTGTGTGAACATTGATATGATTGGTTTATAAATGATTCAAATGTCTGTCCAATACATAATTATCCAATGCATCTGTTAATGTATTTAGACATCTAGGAATATGTTGATATTCAATGTGATCAAAATAACGTTCCAAGAGGTGAATTCCTAAATACACCCGTAACAAAGTAGGACTTCGAATAGAGTAGATATTACTTAACTGTAGTACTACAAACTGCGAGTCAAGTCGCACAACCAAATGACGAATTCCGAGCGAGATAACATCAACCAATAATTCAATAACGATGCTATACTCTGCAATGTTGTTGGTCGCACGGCCGAGGCACACACCTCGTAAAGATACAAGTTCATTTGTTGGGGCATATATTGCCCACGCAGTGGAGGCAAGGTTCTGAGTACTACGGCTAGTGCCATCAGTGAAGCCAATATAGGGTAGTGAAGACTCTAACATCTGGAAATCAAACACAACATCACATAAGGGTAGAGACCAGATAACGAAAAAAGAAAACTATAGTAACACACAAAACGTATGATACAATAAAATAAAAGTACTTGTGCACAGATGATTTATGCATAGTACTTCTTCAAGTACAACCCATTCCTGGGTTCACTCAAAGGGATACCATTGTAATCTACCAACTCATATGCTCCTTTTTCCAAAACTCGGCGAACTATATAAGGACCTCGCCACATGGGTTCGAATTTTCCAGCTCCTAACACATCTCGATCCTGTTCATAGAGAAGAACAAGATCACCCTCGGAGAAAACACGAGGCTTGACATGCTTGTCATATTGGGCCTTGAGACATTTTTTTGGGTTTCTATTACTAGAGTGGCGTCATGTCGAGTTTCGTCTAATCGCATAAGATACAATAGACGTTCTTCTTCAACAGAAGTGTTGGGTAGGAGTTCAACAGCTAGCTTCAAAGAAGGTATCTCGCATTCTATAGGGAGAATGGATTCCACACCATAGACTAACCGAAAAGGTGTAAACCCAGTAGTGGACTTGACGGATGTCTGGTACGCCCACAATGTCGAAAACAACATTGTGTGCCAACTTGTTTTATGAATCCCTATCATTCGTCGGAGCATAGTTATGAGAACTTTGTTGATTGCTTCGACCTGGCCGTTGGCTTGTGGATAATAGGGTGTTGATTTATCATGACGAAGACCCAACTTCTCAGTAATTTCAGACATCATAAAATTCCTAAATTGGCTACCATGATTAGTGACAATAGCTTTGGAAACACCAAAACGAGTTATGGCGTGGTTAAAAGGAAATAAGGTTGCAGTCTTTCTAGTGTTGTCAAATGTCGACATCGCCTCAGCCCATTTCGTAAAGTAATCAATGGATACAATAATGTAACCATGCCCGCCGACCGAGTGAGGGTGACAAGTCATGAAATCAATGCCCCATTTCACAAAAGGACCAACTGAGACCACAGGGTGAAGAGGAGCAGGATGTGACCAAATTTTCTGGTTGTAGGTCTGGCAGACATGGCATTTCTAAATGGCAGTAATGCAGTCGTTAAACAAAGAAGGCCAAAAATACCCTGCGCATAAGATCTTCTGGGCAGTAGCATACCCAGACATATGACCACCACATGCTCTGGAATGGCAGTCATTCAGATATTTCTCGGCTTCATCGAGCGTTAGACAACGGAGAAAAATAGAGACAATCCCCCGATGATAAAGAGTATCCCCGAGGATAATGTATTGACGAGCTTGATAGCGTATGTGACATCGTTCAGTGCAAGAAAAAGTAGGTCCGAAAGTCTGGGTTTGGAGATATATAATGTTATCCCCATACCAAAGATCGTCAGTGCTAATAAGGAAAAGAGATTCATCGGGTAATGAATCAATTGCTACATTTTCCGTTGCAAAGTGAGGAAAATCGCATATCAACTCATAAAAAACTAAGGATTTCTTGGACGTGGCATGGTTTAATTCCAAGTCAAACTCCTGGAGTATCACAATCCATTTGGAGTATTTTCCCCCTAGCAATTGACGTGTCAAAATATGTTGCATAGGGTTGTAATGAGAAATCACCGTAGTCTTGCATGAGAGGATATAGTGCCGGAAGCGTTGGACAACTTGAACGACAACCAAGGCCAGTTTTTGACATGTTGATACTTGATTTCAGTTGGCGTGAGACTTCGAATCAAGTAGTAAATAACATGTCCGTCGTGCGCATCATCCTCTTGGACGAGAACCATGCCAATAGTGTACTCCGATGAAGCAAGATAAAGGAAATAATCACGACTGTAATCGGGAGGAAAGAGAAGCGGAGCATGCGTTAGGGATAACTTTAAAGCTACAAAAGCATTGTTGGCAACGGTATCCTAGACAAACTCTGAATCTTTCTTTAGTAGTCGTGTAAAACCACAAGTGATCTCGGCGTAATTAGGGATAGAACGACGAAGAAAGTTTTCTTTCCCCTGCAAAATTTGCAACTGGCGCAGTGTATAAGGAGGAGGGAGATTAAGAATCGCCTCAACCTTAATAGGATCCACCCGGATCCCTTGATGAAAAATGATAAAACCTAGAATACGGCCGGATTCTACGCAAAAAATGCATTTATGAGGATTTAAACGTATACAATAGAACCGACAACGAACGAAAATGGCTCGGAGGTGGGTAGGGTGATCGACTCTGCGCATAGAATGAGCGGGTAAATAGTCCAAATAGGTTTGAATGATGTGCTTGATATCATGAAAAGCATAAGACATAGCACGTTGAAACGTCGTCCCAACATTCTTGAGACCGAAAGGAAGTTTCCGATAGGCAAAAGTACCCCAAGGACAAATAAAGGCAGTCTTATGTTGATCCTCGGGAGAAATGTTAATTTGATTATAGCCAGAGAAACCATCCATGAGAGAGAAGATTTCACTTCCGACACAGTCATCGACAATCTGATCGACGAAAGGGGTAGGAAAGTTGTCTTTGGGACAAGCTTTGTTAATATCCCTATAATCCACGCAAACACGAATGGTGCCTCCTTTTTTGTCAATTGGGACAGGATTGGAAACCCATTCTGTAAGAGCCACCAGATAAATAAAGCCGGCTTTCAGAAGTTTCTCAACTTCGAGCTTGATAGTAGCCGCTTTACGTGGGTGAACTGGACGAAGGCGTTGCCGGACAGGTTTAGCACCAGGGTATGTCTTTATCTCATGTACAACAATTGCAGGGTCGATACCTGGCATCTCTTCGTAACTCCAGGAGAAGATGTCATGAAATTCTCTAAAGAGAGACGTATAGGTGACGATTTCATCAGAAGAACATGAAGCTCCAATATGGACATTTTCGACAATCCCAGATTTGATGGATATGTCAATGAGGATCATGGGCGAGATATTGCTTAAGTTCCCTTCAGCAAACACATCGTGTGTAGTCGCGGGAAACTTCGAGATGACAACAACGGTCGACGGAGTTGAAATCCGTTGGTAGTTCTCAAGAGTATGTTTCTCCAGAAAAAGTATGGAATGATGATGCCCATCATCCCAAGAGGTGTCCTCCAAGACGGACATGATCATCTCATCAGTGGGAAAAATAACACGAAAAGGATCGGGAGACAACTCATCAAGAGAGAGGGTAGAAGGTGTTGCCGATTGAATGGCCTGATATGTAGATTCAACCGGACTTAACAAAATTACGTCACCGAAATGAAGATGATCTCTAGGGTCAGGGACAATCCAAGGGTCCTGTGACGCAGGAAGTTCATGAGGCACGGTGGAGATCATGTTGATAGAAGCAACTGACAAGCGTAGAACATCGGACGGTGGAATGGGAAAAGTACCCATTAACAAGGAGTCCTTTAAAAGGCCTACACCGATGTTCTCATAACCTGGTGGGGTTTTAGCAATAAACGACACGTTTCCAGTACGAGTATCAGAATTGAAGAAGGCAAGTTAGTCAACGATAACAACCTTTCCTTGATGAGGGAAACGTACTACATGGAAAAGTGTTGACACAACGGCGTGCATGGAATCGATCTAGCTGTGGCCAAGTAGAAGATTATAATCAAGGGGAGCGTCAAAGACTTCCACTTCGACTTGGACCGTTTTACCTTCTAACGTGATGGGAAATGAAGTAAGAACACCGTAGGGCTTAAAACCGGAGCCATTGAAGGCTTTAAGAGTGTTCTGGGATTCATTCAAAGGAGGAGAGCCAATGGATTTCCAACAAGCAAGAGACATAACACACGTCGAGGCACCCTCGTCAATAACGGTTCGGAAAATGTTTTTGTCGGAGACAACCACTTGTATTTGAAACACGAGTTGAGGAGGTAACCTTGGAATGTGATCTTCCAAGTCAAAGATTATCAAATTCATATATGTCGTGTCAATTCCACCTATAGCTTTCAACAGTGCCTTCTGTTGTGCAGGAAAAGACTGAAGGACTTCAAGGGATGATATCGTTGAAGGTGCCTGGGCCAGATCTTCAACAATACTGTAGTTCTGGGCCGCACGAGCATGAGGATTGAAAGCCGATTTCCTAACGACACCTTTTGGGGGTGGTCGGAGAACTGTATCAAGGCTTGGTCATTCGAGATGAAGAGGACCATTAGTAGGTGGAGTCGTGGGAGAGGGTTGGACCAACGAAGGAGGTAAATCATCAACCTTCTCCTTAGATGGAGAATAATATTTGGCTCGAGTAGTGAGTGCAACGTTGTTCTGCTTAGAATCACCAGTACACATCAAAACATATGATGTCATAGAAGAGGAGGGTTGGTCATGAATGACCAACTGAGCCTGTTGTTGAGACAAGAAGGGTTGGGACAAGACTGTCGGTGTAGGGGGTTTTGGAGCTCCTTGAAGGAACTTAGTGACCTTGGCATGTCGTGGACAATCCTTCGTGTAGTGATCGTCGCCACAGATAAGGCAAGGGTATCGGGGTTTGCGCTTATCTCGTTCTTCAACAAGAGTGCTTTTATTTTTCTCTACTTGATTATTATTTTTTCCCTCCTTATTCTTACCTCTCCCCTTTTTATATTTGGTTTTACCGGCTGGGGTAGATTGGACTGCATTTACCTCAGAAGTTTTGTTGGTGGGAATGGCAGGAGACGGAGCATTTTGAACATTAGAAGAAGCAAACCAAAGGAACTCATATATCTGATTTCTTGGTACCAATTTGTATTGATGATCGTCAATTTGTTCCATGATTTTGGTCATCGTGATGATGTATTGATGATGGTGTACTCAGGCTCTTCATAAGAACTTTTACCTGAGAAAAGTTATTTTCATCTCTTCCAGAAAACTCATTTTTGAAGACTGTTCGCAGGCTGCTAGTATATTTGCCTGCGAGAATGCCTGATTCTCGCAGGCTTCCTTAAGCCAGGGTGCGAGAAGTTCACACTGTGTTGAACTGCTAGGGTGCGAACTCTTTCTAAAGCAAGGAAAAAGATGAATTCTCGATGCTTCTAGAAGGGAATCTTCTAGAAGGATGAGATGGAATTTGAATGGTTATCCTAGTACTGGATTCCCTGATATTTTGGGATCATTCTTATCCAAGTAACTAATTCATTATCTCCTATATATTGAGTGAATTCTCATGGAAAAGGTTAAGCAAGATTCATTGGAGAATTGGTGAAAGAATTGTGTGAAGGATTGAGCTTGAACAACAGCTTGGAGACTTCAGCAAGTTTATCCAAAAGAGTTGATCTTCTTCATGCAAGTGAGAAAGTGTGTGTGTCGGAGTCAAGGGCCATCGAAAGGAAGTTTGCAACATCAAGGCTGAGGTTGTAATCTTTACTTTCCATTAATATGATACAGTAGCATATCTCTTTCCCATAAAGATATTTCCACTTTATTGTATAATTCCTTAATCATATACATAGATTGACTGTTGAATAGATTGTGCTTTCTTCACTTTGGTTGGTTTGTGTTGTCTTGGTCTTGGCTGCATGAGAGCACTGGAGTGAAGCGAGAGAAACAAAGACCATAGGAAGCGATTATAAGGTATGTTCTTTGTTCTTGCCTCCTATTTAATTCAATGGTTAGAATCTAGGGAAAGAGTCATGTTCTGTCTTGCTTTGTTCTAGATCCAGGTGTATCTAGGGAGATCGGTTAGTGTCCGCACTTACGGATTTATCCAATAACACCATGGCGCATATGGAAAGATCTCATAGATCATTTTGGACTGAGAGTAAATCATTTCAAGTTGTTTCTCTCTCATTATTGCCTCCTCATCTTAAAACACTCCAGAAGTTGCTACATATTTGGATACAATGGGTACCAAATACTTCAGGAACCACTCCAGCAATAAAGTCGATGGGACTTGTACCTTAATCAATCTCTTCCGACTCTTCCATTCTCGGATGTGGTTAGAGATATGTTTGGCCTTAGTCTGCTCAAAATTGGCCAGCAATTTAGTGCCAAGATCGTATCTCACGGGTAACTGGAAATGGTTCAGGAAGACCATCGCCAGGTCATTAAAGTAAGAATACCTCAAGCGATTGAGCTCAGTATACCATTCTATGGCGCCCCTGATAAGAGTGTGTTGAAAAAGGTGCAACTGGATGGAGTTGTCTCGCAGTGAATTTGATGAGCACCATAAGTGGAATGTTGTCACATGATCACCTGTGTATTCGCCAGGCTTGCCTTTGAGGTTTGGAATATCCGAGGGAAACTTAGTCGACATGGGGGGCCAACATAGATCATGACAAATTGGGTCATTGAGTAACCTTGAAAAGTCTGTAAGATGTAGCATTGCTAGAAATGATAGTTTAGGTTGAGTACTATGTACAGGAAAAATGGGGTCTGGAGTTTCACCGGCACCAGGTTGCTAGGAAAAGTTGGATTGCTGGCCAAGGTTCTAGTAGAAACTGTGGCCTTGACCAGCGTATGGAAACTGCGTTTGTTGGGATATCATTGGTTGACTCTATTAATTTTACGACATGGCTTGGGAGGGGATTTATCCCTGCATTGTGTTCCAAGGATTTTGGAAGGGAATGCCCCCAGTCGATCCGACAGGTATAGGTACTGAACCTTGATTGGGTTTCCATAGACCATGGCAGGGGTTTCCCCTAACCGACATCCCTTATGAGGGGACTTCTCCATGCCAAGGATTCCAAAGCCCCTGAGAAGAGAAAACTCTTGTACTTTCCCTCTGTGTAGGAATAGTACCCTGCACAGGGTTCTGTTTCCCGAAATCGGGGTTCCCCTAGCTGAGGAAAAAGCTGAAGAAAAAGTGTTGTTCCAAAACCCGTCAAACAAAGAGAATGACATAGATCCCATTGACATAGTGTAATATGAAGGTCCTAAACTTCCTACTCCAAACAAGTTGTAATTAACATTTGACCCGATGTGTTGCTAGAAACCACCACCGAGCGAAGAGGACAGAGGAGGTATATGACCCCCACCGTAAGGGATAGCATTAAAGGAGACTGAAGTGCCCTTGACAGACCCTTGCACAAGAGCGTTTGAGCTCCCTACCCCTAGACCCATGGTCTATAAGGTGGAGTACGTAAGGAATGAGTTCGAATCAAAGCCAAGCATCCCATATGAGAATGAAGGGCCTGTTGTACTCTATGTAAACGGAGCAGTGGTTACAACCAATGACAGTATAAAACCATTATCCTAGGTAGAGGGAGTCAAGACCACTATGGTCTAGACTAGAAAAGGTGGGTTAGGAGGAAAAATACCCCCTGTGGTAGTAGCTGAAACAGGATTATGAGGACTCCCAGATGAAGTAGAAGAAGTTTCTTCCATGGTTGCTTGTAAGACTAACTGGCGCTCAGAAGCTATCACCTCATGAGGGAAAACTTGTACTAAGATTGGCACCGACAAGTCAGTAATCAGAGGGTTGGATGGCCTTAGAGATTCCACCCCAAGGTAAAAAAAAGTAGGTTCATCCAGAGTCGAATAATCTCCTCGCGGAGCAGGCTGGGGCATATTTTCTTGCGGCTCGGTCTCTTAAAATGACCCTTTTTTGTCAAGTCTTCGTCGTAGCAGTGGCAGAGGTGGCTCTAATGCAACCGACGGCTAACCCTGAAGCCTTTGCAACCGGCGGAGCTCTTGATATTCCAATTTTTCAAAATATCAATCGACACAGTAAGTCTTAACTAGCATTTTAAGACCAAGCACACACTATAAAATTCCTATAAGACAAATGAAGAAAACAACTATCTAGTAGGAAGAATAGTTATGCCAGCCAACACTAGAGAAACTAACTGGTGCAAGTGCAACTTGAACATGGAAGCATACTATGGCTATACTCTACGAAGTGTGACCCAAATTCTTCCTTGGGTACCACAATATACCCCCACAGTCACCTGTGTAAGTCCCTATAATATGGGAAACTAAGTTTTTAGTTCGCAGTCAGTCACCAGGTAGTACAGTCGATAGTTGGGTGGATCGCAATGAGCAGGATAACAAGTATGAAACCTATAGAGGGTATCGAAAGCAAGTGGTTTGGAAGACAACAGAGGATCTCGAATGGATTCGAGGTCCATGAAAATCCATAGGAAAATGCAGTTGGTAGTACTCCCATGACAGATCCTCAATATTCATTCCCCACTATGCTTAGTCAGGCTTTAGAGGGTTTATCTTCATTTCCTTTCATCACGTGGCCTCATGTTTAGCCCCTGTGTTAGAGGGGGGTCCTGGATAACTTTTACAACATTGGAATTTAGCACTTTGTAACTCTAACTCCAATGTTTGTTTAACAGTCTTGAATAGTTTCCTCTCCAACCTAATTCAAGGCCCTAACCCTAAACTAGTTGGTTGACCCTACAAACATAAAAAGTCTAGTTAATTTTTATATTTAGCTTTCTTTTTAATGGATTTACTTACTCAAGGGATATGGTGGTGAAACTAATGATGTTATAAGAGACGAAAAAGAGGACAACAATACGAAACTTGAAAGAAAATTTACTTCTAATCAAAAGCAAAGTTTTACAACTAACTCTTTGTAACCAACTTTTCTTTAACTAACTTTTTCAAGATCTTGAAAAGAAAACCTAAAACATATTTTTGCTTGAATACAAGATATGTATGCTTCAAGAAATCAATAAATAACTTAAAAAATAGACTCTTTTTCCTTTTTAGCAAATAACCAACTCTAACTACTTTACCAAACTCAAAAGAATTTTTTTTTTTTTTTAATTGCTTCAAACAGAAAAATTGAAATAAATCTTTTTTTTTCTCTTTTTTCAAATCAAGTGAAAGGGGTCAAAAGAAAACTAAAACAAGACTGAAACAAATTCCTATCCCACTGCGAATCATAGAGAATCAGTCAAGAAACCAAGAAGGAAAATCTATAATTTGAAAACTTGCTTAAAACCCTTTCAAAAGTAAACACAAGAAAATCAAGAAGACAAGTAAAATGAACTCAAAACCCAGGATATGGTTGTAAGACAGAGACTTTGGACTGATCCAAGAAACCCTGAGAAGTGTGAACTTCAATCAAGAAAGAGTCCAAATCCCTCTTTTTAAAAAAATTCCTGAAATAGATACGCGGGTTGTTGCATCAACAACCTGCATATGTACCAGGGCAGTTTACTGAGCAGATTGCATATCTGCACGGTATGACTCAAGACAGGGCATGTACACCTTTGTATATTTCCAAAAAATAAAAGAATAGATAGAATCACAGGGAAGGGACAACTGGTATAGCACCTAAAGGCGACCAGGATCCCTTAACAAACTCAGAAAACTCGACAGAAACTTGAAAGGTAAAAAAACCAATCAAACAACCCAAATACCCCTAAAGAACCCTGGAGGCTTCCCCAATATGGTCGACAGTTTTTCTAGTGGGAAAAAAACCCCTTTGACTACACCAAGGTTCAAAATGTAGGTATATCAATTAACCGTCTAAAAATCAATTAATTCTCTATACTACCCCAAACATACCAAAAATCATATGAAGAAATCAAGGAAAATGAGATCGGGTAACTATACCTCTAATCCCACATCTGGTGATGACCTCCTCGCACTTGGAAGTTCCATGAACTGCACACCTCCTCCCAGGGATAACCTGCATCCAAATATTAACAAACAAAAAACTACAAGCATGTTATTCCATATATAAGTTAGGGTTAGATGTTAGAATGTCAAGCATAAACCAATAAAAGTATTCAAGACACCATCATTTGGGACAGGAAAGTGTAATTCTTTTATTAATAACATGAAGATTATACCTTTACAATCTAAGTCAACCATCATTCCATGAACCTGGTCCAGGCTCCTCTTCACCAAGCTCCAAGTGCACCTTGTATGAACTTCTCCCCTCAACCTTTTGTTCTCTTCTTGGAAGTGAATGGGTTAAATGGATGGAGAAGGGCCTAATGAGGGAATGCTGAGGAAATTTCTCACAAAAGGCAACAATATCTTGGGCAAGGAGGGGAAGTGAAATCAAGCAGAGTTTCGTTGTTCTTATGATTAGATGTGAAATGAGACACAAACACCTCCTTTTATATGACAAAAGGATGGTTATTAGGTTGGGTGATGGGATATAGTAGGTGGATTAGTTGGGAAACTACCAATATCCCGTAATCTCAACGAATTCCTTGCAAATTTTCATTTTTTGCAACTTTTGGAAGTATACACGGGATGTAATGGTGCAACATGCAAATGTACGCAAGATGTGGTGGTGCAGAAAAAGTATGTATGCGGGAATTAATGGTTCAGGGCATGTACATCTTCTAAAAATTTGTTTTTTAAGAAGAGCAACTCAACAATGCTTTGGAAAAAAATGCAAGTAAGAGGTCCAAGGCCATGTATGCATGTGTAGAGCGATTTAGGGTTATAACACACACCAACATTAGAAACTTTGGAATTCGATTGATATCTAGTTGACACGTTCTACATACCAAATGATGAAATTCCAAATGTAAAATCATCATATACTAAAGGTAGCGACGAGGCCACACTCCAAGGTTGAGTGGACCCAACTATCAATGTCACGGATATGTTGACCGATGTAGATATTGTGGATTGAACCATGTGAGTCATTTCGTTATATATGTGAGGAGGAAGTATCCATTCAGATAAGATTGTTTCCATGGGGTTTTTAAAGGCCCCTGAACTAGACACTTACAAAGTGCCTTCCATTACGTCCCACTAAAGAGTGTGACTTTCAATGTAGTTTGACCCGAGAGCCGAAATTTGAAAAACAACTCGACTATCAAATCCAATTAATGGAGGATTGATTGAACAAGTGAAACCTTCATCTTTGATATCCGATATATGTGTAACCACCTGTGCAGAAGAGTTTGTATCCATGTCTTCAATTTCTACAAATCAATTGGACTGTCTGGTACAAAAATGCCAATTGGATCAAGTTGATGCCTCTATGGAGGGGGTGAATAATTTATAGAAAATTTTTTAGGGGAAGACCTTGAACTCTCTACGATCGATGGAGTGGTGGATCAACCACATTAAATCAAATATTAAAGGTGCTAACCAACACACCTACCTAAGTCCTCTACGCACATAGAGCATGCCACCAAAAGAAAAATCATTAAAAGATACAAACCAAGAAAACAACTTTGTTGATATTCTCACTCATGTGGATTAGGTCATGATATTTCAATAGAAACAAAATGAGGTAAGGACATTTTGGATGAAGGCACGAGTTAATTAAGTCTCGAGAACCAATGAACAAAGGAGTGGGAAACAGTTACCCCAACCTCCACTAACCATCCTTATTTGATGCAAGTACCCTCTCTTTGCGGGGCACCCTCCAACAGTATTGAAAAGTGTGATAGGAAGTCTATCTCAGGTACCATGGGAAAACCCCCGTAGTCACCTTGTGTGTCAACCTAGATAATAGGTCGCTACGATACCAACTCACAATTAGCATCTGGGGGGTACATTTTAAAGTCAAGATCGAACGTATGGGTAGGGTAACAAATCCAAAATATTCGAAAGCATCACCTCTCATGGGACCTTGTGTTTATCTCCTTTGTTAGAGGAGGCTCCCAAATATACTTATACAAAAATTGGATTTGACTCTGATTACCATAGACTCTTATGTTTGTTTTGGGTTGGCCCTGGATATTTTACTCTCCACCCTAATCCAAGGCCCTAACCGAAGCTATTGGTGAACCCTATAAAAATGTTACTAATTGATTTTAGTTATTAGCATTCATTTTAATGGATGTTTCTTAAGTAAAAAAGGAATAGACGTGAAACTTAGTGATGTGTATTGACACTTGTAGAAACAATAACAATTACACTTTAAGAATATTGTTGATACGAAAACATGCTAAATTATTCAAAAGAAAGAGTTGTAAGATATGGATACTAATGCACTTCGTTTTCAAATAAATGTTTCCTTTCAATGCAAGGAAGATGCAAATCTTTCACTTTCAATGCAATGCATGATTCGATTGAAATCTACTACAACTTATGAAATGCACTAAGTTAATGAAAAATGATTTTTTTTTGCTTTTCACTCTATATGATAAATATGCAACCTAGAAACTAACCCTGAATGCAAACTATTTGTTTTTTGTTTTTTCTGAAATGTATAAGAGAAAATTCTGAAATAAAACATGCATACAAGGGACTTTTATTTTTAAATGAAAATGCAAAGGGTAAGGAATAATGTTCACAAGCACATGCTCTTATACTTCCATTTATATAAGTAAATAAAGAAAACAAGAAGGTAGAAGGAAAGAAAGACTACCAAAAGATGAACAAACACCCTATAAATAACTGTAAGAATAGATCAAAGGGTAGTATACACCTGACAAATATTTATGATGAAGACCTAAAACCATCAAATTCCAAAAATAAACCTTGACAAAACAAGAAAGTTGAAAACATATTTTTGGACTTTTCTTATAATCTTGAAATGAAAGAAACAATTTCTGAAACCAAGAAGAAATCCCCAAAGACTCATGGGATCCAAGAATACCCTACAATACCACCACCCAACTTACATTGATCTGGACAACAGAGAAAACTAAATCCTAGAACATATATGTGACTGTCCCAGCGACACGTAGTGTATGTATGCAACTTTGTTCAAGAAAAGTCACATATGTATGCGTCTATACTCAAAGGAAAATGCATACACCCAATAAAAACCTCTCAAACTTGAGAGAGAAAGGACTTGAAGACTCAAGAATGTTTACAAAAAATAAGAGAGTACTAAATCATGGTCAAAGACATAGAAAAATCTTCAAAAGAAATACAAACCACAAGTACCCCTAATGATCCAAAAAGGGAGAATCCCTAGTGGATTCACCAATTCTGTTACAGAAATCAATGTCCTATGGATATGGATCAGGGCCACAAAAGAGTGATATCCTAAAATACCACTCTCAAACTCAAATCAAACAGTTAATTGAAAATAACTTCTTTTCAATAATTAACTTTCAAGGGAGACAGAAGGAAACAAACCTGGATTTCGATGTTTCATGTCAATCCCACGTGAATACTTTGGCTCCAACACTCTTCTACAACAACCTTTGAAATATCATGTATGTAAAGAGATGAGCAACTAGAAATAGGTAGTTATCTTATAACCAACTAAAGCATGAACATTTTAATTTGCATGACAGATTCAAATTAGGAGATATAGAATATACTAAGAACATGAATCAACATATGAAATTAGATGAGAATGAGAGATGTTTTATTATGAACAAAATGAAATTTGGTTACAACATGTAACCACTGTGGCATAGTCCCAAAACTGGACTCTAAGTTCCTCCACCCAAGGCCAGAGATTAACAATACCTACAATACTTTATGCTCAAACAAGTCCAAGGAAGGAAACAGATTTCTTCTTGACAATATAGGTAGAACACAACCTCTCAAAACAATGGTTTCCATATGGAAGGGACAATCAATTATTCAAGGGGAAAATGGGACTTGTATGAATTAATTAAAATTAATAGCATAAGAATGCATTTATCTGTTATGTCTTTCCTCCAACCCAAGGCTCTAATTTATACTCCTTTTTTACATTTGGAGTAGTTATGAATGGGCTATAGGAGGTCGGGAACATAAAGATCCCATCCACTCCACCCGAAAGGTCATAATTATATATTTTTTATTATCCAAATTAACATGTATGTGTGTTTTTTACTGGAAACTAGTGTACGCATGCAAGATTCGTTAAGGATAGTTGTGTACATCAACACAGATGGGGTTTTTTAAGTATTTTTAAGGAGGAAAGGGGGGAAAAGTTCCTACAAGAAGGGAAAGGGATGTATCTCAGGAAAATAATTCATCATAAGAATTTGTGGTGTCAAATGATGTTATAGAATTCCTATATAAAGGCTAGTTGGTTAGCATCATAAGGTAAACCATTTTTCCTTGAGGTTCCTATCTTATCTTGTTGTTCTAGTTTCTGGTTTAATTTCTCTTCAGGCTAGTGTAATCCACCTCTTAGCTAATGTTTACTAGTTGATAGGTTCATATTTACATCATTTGGTATCAAAGAATTGGTCTAGGCCTACTCATCCTTTAGAATCTGGTTCCAAGCTCAACACCCCACTCAACATTCTCCTCTTTTAGTAGAAAATTTTCAGATTTGGTTCTTTTAGAGTGTTCCATCCCACCCATATATACATTGGTACATTATTTTTTCAATATACCTACTTCAATTCTAAACTAAAGTGGAATCCTTGCTCTAGTAAGAAGACATCATCATATCTAGTTTGTGGAGCCCAACCCTCCCACCCAAGTCTCACTTGAATTTGTTTTAGGTTAGTTGTTCAGTTAGTCTCATTTATATTTTCTTGGCATTCATTGGTCTCCCAACTCATATCATTTTATCCTGGAGATTCTCTTCCATTACTATATTTCCATAGACTAGTGTCCACCTTTCTATAATACACTATGGTTTACAACTTCCCTCCTCTTATCCCTCAACATGCATCCAACCAGTGCACTAGGGTTCTTATGCCATTAATAGTTTACAACTCTCAGATAACTTGTGGCTCCTTGTACAAAATCCTCATCATAAGAGACCAAAGCTTCTAAAAAACCATTACTTCCAAAGCTCCTAAAAATATTACAAAAATTCTGCATAAAAAAACTAGAGCCCTCCCTCTTCTACTTTGATACCAGAATAACTTTACCAATATATGGTAGACAACTGAATGGATAAGTTTGAGATTCCTTGATCTGCATCCTCACAACCTACTTCCAAACCTATTGTGATATAATGTAATTGTTGCGCCTCTTTTGTCACCTAAATGAGAAAAACAGAGGTGCTTACAAGCTTAGTTGGGTTAGCTAAGAAAGACAACAGTAAAGGAAAGGGTTAGAAGAATAAACATAAAAGAATAAGCTAAGAATTAAACTAGGAAAGGAAAAAACAATTAAACTATTGTGCATAAGGACATAAGAACAAGAAACAAACAAGACTCGTGCCACCAATGGGAAGGATTGTATTAGTGAAAATAAAACACCAAAGAGAAAGGGGACTTTGGGTCCCTTCTTCCTCCAAGGGAGGGCTCTTGGACCCCCAAGATTGAGCTCTTCTTACAACTTGAAAACTTGAAAGAAATGGTGAAAGAATCCCAAGCTAACCCACTCAAAAGGTGATGTGGATTGCCTAAATGGAATGGTGCTAGTATGCTCTTGATGAGAAAAGAGGTTTCCCCAAGAGAATAGCAGCAACATAACCTTGCAAGTGAATTCCTTTAAAATGTAGTGCACTCATGGCCTTGTTTTATAGCACCACTTTGAGGTATTGTGGAACCAACTTTTAGTGTGAAAAGGGGCTATTTAGGGCACCTTTAGGTCTTTGACCAACCACCCATCAGGATCCATCCAAGATTTGGATGTCAAATCGACTTGGAAGCTGAACCAGAAGTGGGTGGTAGACCGACCAACATCATAAATGCATCGTTCTTAGGTGTGCGTGGCTTTTAGCATCCACAGTCGTGCATCGTGCGCATGTGCACGCGCGCCCTATGTAGTCATAGCGCATCTTGATTTTATAATTGGTTGTATAGTTTTAGACCTTTTGGAATTGGTTTTTTGGTAATTTTGGTCCATGGATGAACTCATAGATGTTTGAAGATGCTAGATTCCTGTAACCATTTGTGGACAAAATTTAAGTGATAACAGATGCCCCCTAATGGATGAGGTTAGGAGCATACAGATAGCCAAAATTCATCAATGTTTCTTCTACTGAGAGTAACGTTGTAAGAAAGAGTGATAGTGAAAGTAACAAGAGTGACCCGTTGGAGGGAGAAGAGAACCTATAGGACCCAACCTTTTGCAAGGTGTGGAAAATAAATTGTGTACAAACGAGGCGGGCATGCCCCATGCTCGTGTTAAGTAACTCAAAAATGTGTAATACAGTAACTGAAGTTGTGTGTTGGTGGAGATGGTTGTAGCGCCCTCAGGGGCATGTTTGATAATAGAAGAGGATAATTATGATGGTGAACAATACTCTGAAAAGAGGTGAGGACACCTGAGGAGTATCGCTGGTTTGCAGGCATTGATGGCCTAACAAATTTCATAGGTCTTCGAAAAATATAGAAACAACTGCAACAGTCACAAAGTAAGACCCACCACAACATGAGAAAGTGTTGGAGTCAAATGTGGTGGGGGTCAACGACATCAGAGAGAAATGGTGGTTCTCTCTGCGCCATCCAAGATGCCTCATGGTAAATGTAATGAGAGTCAATATATTGTCACCCTGCTGGAAATTGTGTTGATGTCAACAGAAGGGGAGATGCGACTTCGAGAAGTAGAGGGCTTCATGAAATCCATTTAGACAAAATTAGGAACTGATGAGTAACATAAACTAATTCCAGGAGTGGTGTGACTCAATATTGTCCTTGGTTGGGGAGATATGCAAAGTGGCAACAACTGTGAAACTGAATCTAACATCAGGGGAACGACTAAACATGGGTTAAATTGTGCCAAAGGCGTGACAAAGTAGACAAACTCAGAGATCAGATGTATATGGACTAAGGTATACTCGGGGTTGATGAACGATGTCAACATAAGTAGGGGATAAAGAATGCCCCAACCAAGGGCGACATGGGTTTCTTTGCCAGGAAAAGAAGGTCACCAAGGGAGACGACAAAAGCTATGTAAATGCTGGAAACAAAGGATTTATTATAAAAAAATTAAAAAATTTGTGGGGATAATAATGTAGATATAGAAACGGGTGCCCCAGTGTAAGATGGCTTAGCCTGAGGATGGCACAAGTTGGTGTAAAAAACAAGTGGAGGGTTGGGGCCCCATAGGTGGGTTTCTGTAGTAGGGAAATGTATGGAGGGAAATCTGAAGATGGGAAAACCAACAGTGGATGAAATGGATGGTAAATGGTGCTGCAAGAGTGCATTCAAAATAAAACCATGAGGAAATTCCCTAGGAGTCCATTAGGTAGGCTAGCAAAATGAGGAGAAGGAGTATGTGGCTGATTCGCGACATGATGTAAGACTATCAAGACTCCCATCCCTAAAGGTTGAAAATAGCATGAGTGTCAAAGTGCAAAGGGGGGATATGAATGGGACAACTCATGTGGGAGAGAGTGCTACCGGGTGACAGTACCCAAAATGCAGTGGAGGTGATAGTACTGCAGAGCCAGATAGAGGGACCCTAAAGGAAAATTTCAGAGGGTGTGACTGGAGATGAAATTGAGATTCAGAGGGAATGATTACATGCTAGTGTTGATTATATACCTGAAGGGGTCATGATGGTGTGTGATGACCAAGTACCTGCACACATGACAACCAAATACCCGACGTGAACAATATCTGAAGATAATCGAACATATAATCATTTATTTGATAATTTTGAACATGAGCATGCGTACCTGAATGGGGTATGGAAAATGGCTCCTCGGGGGATAAGGATGAAAAATGGCCCAGGGACTATCTTGATGTAGAGGAAGGGGTGCTGATCTCGTGGCTGAAGACGGATCGAAAAACGGACGTCCGGAGCTCCCGGAATGGAGTCTAGAAGTTTGGCAAAAGGGACTATATATAGCTGTAGGGCCCACACTGCCACCTCATTTGTACTTGTTGTTAGAGTGATTGGAAGAGAGATATTTAGAGGAGATTTGGAGATTTCGGGAGAACGAGGCAGGTGATTCAGGACCAATGAGCTTTAGGTTAGTTGTCTTATCATCCTGCATAAAATTAGGGTTTCTATTTTTGGGCAAGGCCTGTACAGAGGGCCATACAGGGGGTTTTGTGGGTGTCTGCCCCCCAATGCATGGGCGATCGAGAAATATATGTGCATGGTTGCATGCTTGTAATTCAGATATCCATGCATAGGAGTGCCTTAATGGGGGAAACAGGCACGCATGGTATGCACGCCTGTAAGCTTAACAACTATGCATGCATGTGCAGCTGTGTAGTGAACATACACGTTATTATGCATTCCTGTATATGTGACAGGGGCGCATGAAGGTGCCTCTATATGGCCGATAGGTGTGCATGTGGGCACGCTTCTGGGATGAATACGTGCGCTTGTGGGGTTAAACAGCTGCGCCTTGGAGGCAAAGTTGATGGGTGAAAAACTTATCGTTTTTGGAGATGTTAATGTGTTTATGTTTGAGATGGCTGATCGAGAACTGGATTATGTGGTTGCAGGTGATCATTTGGACGATGTTGGTTTACTGGAGAGAGAGATATTGGTCATAGCTCAGGGAGTTTGTTAACAATGAGGAGCTGACGGTTCATGATACTTTGGCAGCTTGTGGGTTGTTGAAGTTCTTTGAGTGCCCCTTGGTATGGGCCTAGGAGTACCTCCTGTAGTTCTTGATTCAGATGTGGAGTCCAAATATGCATTGTTTTATGGTGCGGTATGAGTAGTTGGCCTTCACTGTAGTGGAGGATGTATATTTTCTGACTGGGCTCCCTTTTTGAGGAACGCCCTTATTGGCGGAGCCCGTATTACATGGGGATGGGAAGTAAGATACCTTAGTCTAGAGGTATTGTACGAGGGGCAACTTTATGTTGGGCTCCATGGTGAGTATCGGGGCTATGAATGTCCTGGTTCATCGTTGTGTGGCAGTGATGGTTGTGAGGGTATATGGGTCCCTCGTGACTCAACAGATCGGTGGTGGTTAGCTGAGGATTATGGGGAGGGCGCTAGCAGGAGAGCATTTTGCCTGGGGCTTGATGCTGCATGCCAAGATGGTAGGGAAGCTAGATAGGTGTCGGGCTGCAGACTCAGGGGAGTTCACTTTTGGCTCCATCTTGGTTGCATGGTTTTTGGAGAGGGTGTCGATGTTCCTCCCTAGAGTGTTATTGGGCGCACTTGGTTCCCGAGAGCCACGACTGAAGCGGTGGTCTAGGATATTGATTCATCATGGTGGTGGGGAGGGTGGCCAATATTTCATGGTCGAGGCTGCACAGGTGTGGCGGCAGATGTCGCAGATCATACTGTAGTATCCATACTGTGAGGTGGACTTTCAGGATGATCTGGAGATGGTATTACCTCCAGGAGATGTGTTCGACTGCCAAGGTATGATGTGATTTTTTGAGGTTTTGATATTTAGATAGTATAGCATGTGTATTATGTATAGATGGATTCTAATGCTATCCTTTGTTTGTTTGTATGTGTAGATGTGGGACCTCGCAGGTGCGAGGTTTAGTTGGTTAGAGCATCGGCTTGTCAGGGGATGGTGAGACCTCTGCGGGGAGAGCCGTGGGCAGGAGAGAGATGACAATGGGAGGATGTTGATGCGAGACCTGCTGGTGATGAGAGAGATGCTAGGATACATTGTTTTGATGACCCTGGTGCAGGGCCATCACATGCTTCTTCGGCCGAGGTCGGGGGAGAGTTTGAGGATATTTGTTGTCGCTTGGAGGCGATGCTACAGGGAGTGCCTGAGGGCATGTGGTCACATATCCATGATGAGGGAATCCTAGAGTAGTGTGTGGGGGTTCTGTTGATGTGGCAGACCATGGTTCAGAGAGCAGCAGTAGCAGGTGTTGCGATGACTGGGCAGCTACCTCCAGGTCAGGAGGGACCGATAGCGGGTGGGGCACCACCTCCTGAGGGAGGGCCAGGTGGTGGTGCTCTAGAGGCACCATGAGTGTCTCTGTATGTATTTTTTTATGTTATATAGGCTGGTGAGCCCATTTGGTGTGGTGACACTAGTTTTGTACTGAGGTGGTTCACTAGCCTACAGATTTTGTACAGGATGTACTCTATTTTTTGTAAACATTTTGATGGCACATTTGACCGATATATATATATATATATATATATATATATATGGATATAAATTTTGGGATCTTTGTGATGTTCACGTGTGTGAGGATTTTTTAATGTTGTTTATGATGTCTAATATATATGCTGTGACAAACTTCTAATGGTTTATGTGTGTGTAAAGGTATCTTGATGTGATATATGCCAATCTAGTACAACGTTAGCCATGTTATCTATGATTTGATTAAATTGTCTTGGAATATGTGTAAATGTAATGAAATCAAAATGTCGAGATAAAATTCTAACTTGCAGGTATTTGCAAAAGAGGCAAGGATCATGGACACAGTACACATTGTTGAGCTGGAGGATGACCAGTTGGGAGTCTAGTAAGACGCTAAGGTGACGAATACGATGATGGTTGGCATCAACGAGGAGACGAATGACGGCGGTGTACTCGGATTGGTTGTTGGTTGTTGAGCCCAAACATATGCCGCTGGAGTGGAGTAGTTCATGTGAGGGGGAATAGAGGGCCCAAGCAGCCGAAGCAAGATTCTGTGTCCAACAACTGGTGTCGTCAGAGTAACCTATGTGGTAGGCCAATGGAGGAGGAATCTATCAATAACACAAATGATAGTTTAGATGCGAGGTATGGAAAAAAGATTAAAAACACTACAAAAGAAATAACCTAGTGTAGAATGGCTACGCTCAGGCATAAAATTTCTTTAAGTACAACCCGTTGATAGGTTCTTTGAGAGAGAGGCCCTCGGGGGAAGCCAGGATGTATGTGCCTTTAGTGAGGCAATGTTGGATAATGTAAGGGCTATGCCATAGTGACTCGAATTTGTCATGGCCAAGGGTATCGTGAGCGATATCGTAAGCAAGGACGAGGTCGCCTTCATGAAATGAGCGAAGGTTGACATGTTGATCAAAGGTAGCTTTTGACCATTTTTTGGCTGTCTCATTGTTCTGTAACGAAGATCGACGATCTTCATCTAGGGACTCTAATTTTAGCAAATGTTGCTCCATTGGAGCAGTGTCGGGTAATAGCTCAATCGCAGTGCGTAAGGTGGAAATTTTGCACTTGATAGGAAGAGTGGCCTCAACCCCGTGGACTAGATGAAACGGTGTGAAACCAGTGGTAGTTTTCATAGCTGTACGGTAAGCCCATAGCGTGGAAAATAACATATGATGCCAATTGGTCTTATGTTTGTTAATTGTGCACTGCAACATGGTCTTGAGGACCTTGTTAACTACTTCGACCTATCTGTTGGACTGAGGGTAGTATAGTGAGGCAAAATCATGGGAGAATCCTAACCTGGATTAGAGTTCAACGAAATTATCATTATCGAAATGTTTCCCATGATCAGAGACTAGTTGGAGTGGTACTCCAAAGTGGGATATGACGTGGTTAAAGAAAAAACACGCTATGGTGTCAGCGGTGTTGTTGAAGGTAGGCATGGCTTCATCCCACTTTGTGAAGTAATCGACTGCGACGATGATGTATTTGTGTCCATTGTTGGATGGAGGGTTCCAAGTCATGAATTCGATTCCCCATTTACAAAAAGGACCTGTAGTAATGTCTGGGTGTAGACGAGTACGTGGTGCTTGTGCTTTATTGGCATAAAGATGGAATTTATCACACCGCTTCACGACATGAATGAAATCGTGAAATAATGTAGGCCAAAAGTAACTTGCGTGGATGACTTTCTGAGTAGTGGACATCCCCGAGAGGTGGCCCCCGCAAGCGTCGTTGTGGCAGTCGTTCAAGACTCTATCGGCCTCGTCAATAGTCAAGCATCGAAGAAGTATGGTGTCGACCCCTGATCGATATAAGATATCTCTGATGAGGAGATAGCGGGGGGCCTGATGGCAAATATGCCAACAATCATCTCGTGAGAGGTGGTTACCAAAATTTTGGGTTTGGAGGTAGACAAGGAGGTCGCCGTACCAAGGATCATCCAAAGTGATGTAAAAGAGATGTTCATCGGGGAAGTCAGTATTGACGGGGGAATTGGTAGTATCGAAGGGGAAGGCTATGATGAGTTCGGCGAGGACTAGAGCTGTCTTGCTCTTGGATGTTGAAAATTCGAGATCATACTCCTAAAGGATAACAATCCATCGGGCAAATTTACCATTAATTTGCCGATGACTGAGAAAGTATTGCATGGGGTTGGAATCTGCTATGACTTTGGTTGTGCGAAGAAGAATGCAATGGCGCAGTTTCTGGACTATGAGGATGACTGCAAGGGCTAGTTTCTCTTCGTGATTGTATTTCAAGGGTGGCCCTGAGAGGTTTTTACTAATGTACTAAATGACATGCTCACGATCATCATCTCCTATTTGAACGAGAACTCCTGCTACTAATACGGCTGAGGCTGATATGTAGAGGATATAGTCACAATTATAGTTGGGTGAACTAATTAAAGGGGCATTGGAGAGTGCCATTTTAAGATCGTCGAAAGTGTTTTGGGCATGTTCATCCCAGTGGAATGGGATTTCATGGCATAGTAAGTGAAGGAAACCGTGTGCTCTAGTGGCATACTTTGGGACAAATCGCCGTAAAAAGTTAGCTTTTCCTTGTAGGCTCTGGAGTTGGCGTAAATTCCAAGGGGGTGGAATTTATGTGATGGCCTGGACTTTGAGGGGATCCAAGGTAATAACACTTTGGGAAACAATGAACCCGAGGAGGCGCACGACAGTGACACAGAACACGCACTTGAGGGGGTTCAAGCGGATGTTGTATTGACGACACCTTTGGAAGATGATTCATAAATCATCAAGATGCTGAGTGCATTTTTTTGGAATGAGCTGTGAGGTCATCTAAGTATGCGAGGATGATATGAGCTAGATCATGAAAAATGTATGTCATAGCCCATTGGAAAGTTGCGTCAGCGTTCTTTAGGCCAAAATGCATGACACGATATAAAAAATTACCCCAAGGGGTGGTAAATGCGGTCTTGTATTGATAAGATAGATGGATTTGGATTTGGTTATAGCCAGAGAAACCGTCCATGAAGGATAAATCCTTGTGGCCTACACAGTCGTCGATAATTTGATCGATGAAAGGCATTGGAAAGTTTTCTTTGAGGAAGGTGTTGTAGGAAAATCTCCCTGCGGACAGGTAGATCGCCTCAAAGAGATAGACTCTTAACTCTAAGACAGAAAGTGCTTAAAGTGGACACTGACTTCCTTTCAGATCTATACAAACTAATGCATGAGGAGGAAGGATAAAAGAAGTACCTTTTAATCGGCGTTTGTCCCTGCACGCTCCGAGTTGAGCTCCTGTCTTTCGCTCTGAGTTGAGCCCTGTAGACAAACAAAGTACGACCACTTCCTGCTCTATTGATATTAGCTTGAAAATAGATCTATCTATTAGAGATAAGTTCATGTAAAATCAGACACAAACTAGAAAGAAACAGGCCAAGCGTGTCATATTAATGAGAACAATGACAACAGTAACTTACAATCGTAGATGCGAATGCGACAGCTTCGTCAAGTCCCCTTTGCCTAACCCTTGCTCGAAAGATCCACAACCTGGATGATAGCAGCTTCACTGATCACTCTCCTTCATTTCACTGTGTGTTTCCTATGAGATCATAGGTTTCATGCTTGCAATTATTCCCCCCTTTCCACCATCATAGAGCCTCCTTATATAGGTTTAGAGAGGCTTAACTTCTTGAGGTATCTTTAGGGTATTTTGAGGAATTCCCTCCTTAGATCAGGGATCTTCTGATGGAACCAAGAATTCAAATGCAACTACCTTCCAAACTTGAAAGATCCTCCCCTTATTCTCCTCAATAGATCAACCACTGCCCAGATTAAACATCGCTCCCTCAAAAGGGGCATCAGGGCGCTATAACGCTCCCTAGTAGGCTGAAGGGGAGCGCCAGCACTTCAAAGATGGGTAGCGCTCCTTCAGAGGGGTGATTTGGTGTTATAACACTCCCCAGTACCTTGTGGGGGAGCGTCAGCGCTCCTAAGGGTGCCATAGGGGAGTGCTCTCCCTCAAAACCCTAGTTTGAGAGCTCCTTTCAGGTGGTAAGAGTTCCTTGACTTCAGTTAATCATTCTCCTTCCTCCAAATCAAATGTCTGAGGTATTTTGAGTGTTTCCTTAGTGTCTCCACCATGGCAGTATGCTTTGTTTGACATTTGTGACACTTGCAAACATCATGCGACACTTGCGACACTTTGGAGGAACATGCGACACTTGAGACACTTATCAAAGCGAGCAATATTGAGGTGTAAATGCATGCGTCATTGAGATCATGAAAGTCCATGCATACACGGATGGTGCCCTATTTTTTGTTAACTGGGACAGGGTTGGAGACCCATGAGGTATAGGCGATGGGGTAGATGAACCCAGCAGCGCATAATTTGTCAATCTCAGCTTTGATGGTCGCTACTTTGGATGGGTGTAGCGGTCATTGTTTTTGGTGAACTAATGTGATATCAAGCCAGGTGTCTATGCGATGTTCGACAATAGAGGGATCAAGGCCAGGCATCTTTGTGTATGAACAGGAAAAAATATCCCGGTATTCTTGGAAGAGGGTTTTGTAGGCGGTGATTTCTTCAGGAGTGCATGCAACACCAATGGTGATTTCCTCGACGACTCCATTTTTTATGGAAATATCGATTTTGATGGTAGGGGAAATGTTGGCCATATTGCCTTCTTCAAAAGAATCAGGGGCAGGGATAGGGTTGTTGAACCAGTTGATATGCCCTGATGGGATAAAATCCTTGGTTTCGACTGCGTATATGGGGTGTTGGTTAGGAGGCGTGAAGGCTTCCTGTGAAAGGAAGAGCGCTCTGTGGTGTAGCGCATCCCATGGGTAGTCAGGGGTGGTTAATTCCTCGAGTATGTCCTTGTCACAGTGGAATTTTCAGGAATACAAGGGATATAAAAGAGTGATATCAATGACTATCACCGTGTGGTTTTCTTCTGGTGATGAAGAAGCAGGGGAAATGATGCAATGAGATTGTGATGGTTCGCTCGACATGAACCAAATATCGATATACTGAGGGTTATAAATGGTAGTTGGGCATAAAATCTCCATGGGGAAATGAATGGGGGAATTGGGGGGATTTGGGGGTAAATCTTCGTATAAGTCATCCAAGAACCATGGAGGAGTAGGGAGTGCTTTTGGCTCAGGATAAATAATATGAAGAATCTCTGGTGATGGGGTAGGGTTAATCATCGATTTTGTAGGGGGTGCAGGAGTTTGAATCAGTGTCACTTGGCATTGTCTGTATTCAATGATCGAAGGACATTGATATGTGAAATGATCTAAGGATTCGCAGAGAGAGCAAGGGCATCTCATACGTTCATTGACTAAATTTGTGACCTAATGGATGTCAATGACGTTTGGTGAGGATGATGTAGATGGATTGGGTTCGTGCTGGAAGCTCTGGCGTACTGCTATTAATGTCTGTTGGAATTGAGGTAGCGCTGGGAAATGGTGTGTATAATGGCCATATTCTGAACATATGGCACAAGAGAATTTGGTTCGCAGTCCTTTGCTACTTATTTTAGGGGAGTTAGCGACAGTACTTGATGAAGTAACGAACGGTGATGGTGTTTTATTGAGTTGAATTAGGTTATGTAACTCAAGTAGATATGGGCATTTGTTGGTTTGGTGTCCATCTTTCTCACATAATCCACAAGGAGGTTGGACACATGGGGGTAGGGGAACGGTGGGCTCTTTCTTTTTATGTCTACCCCCAGCTGTAGTAGTAGTGGTAGTGAGTGGGGATGTTGGTGGTGCTGTGGGAGTAGGTACTGGAATCTACACTGGAATTCCTTTGGTTTGAGGAGGGAGGGATGGTTGAGGTACCATGACGGGTGGATGTAGATACCATACTAGAATTTCCAGCACCATATTGGGAAGGGTAAGTGTTGCGGCTACTTGGAAAGCTTGTACAGCTGGTGGAGGGTAAAATAAGGGGATTTGAGTAATGGCTTGGGGAACTGTCTCCCAAACTGGGATATGGCCTTGGGGTGAGGTGAAATTGTGAACTAGTGGAGTCAACGAGTTCGCAGGAGATTCTTGAGGGAGGAGATCTATGACTAGTGGGATGTCAGATATAAGAGAAGCCTCACTGGGAAGAAGGGTATCCTCAATGTCAGTTCCTTTGGACGAGACGACACATACCTGATTGGAAGGATGAATGAGAGGTGGTGCACTATGGTAAGTTCCTAACAAGGATGGATCTTTGAAAATTTTGGGGGCCATCTCGATGAGTGGGTACGCCTCAGGATTAGTGTGGATGAAAGGGAGAATGTTATCGATGTTGGTAGAAAGTTTAGGCTCATAATGTGAAACTTGATCAATGGTAATGATCTTCTCGTTATGGGGGAACATCATTGTTCAAAATACGGAAGAGGCAATTGCCTTCATAGCGTACATGTATCTACAATCGAACAAGATATTGTAATTGAGTGGGGCATCGATAACTTCAATGCCAATGAGAATGGTCCTGCCCCCGAGTTCTACAGGGACATTTTGGAAGAGCCCTTCGGGAGAATATGGTCATCCATCATAAGATCTTAAGGTAATGGCAGATGGTATGAGTTCGAGGGAACCAAGTTTCTACCATACAGACTTGGACATGATGCATGTGGATGCACCTTCATCAATGATGCACCGATGAACTATAATGTTTTGAATTTTAACGGGGATTTGAAAAGCGATGAGAGTGGGGAGGTGAGGTTCTCCGCTGTTGATATCAAATGTGATGATTTGAGTATCCGCAGGGTCGACTACCCCCAAGGCGGAAAGTAATGACTTTCGTTGAGTGGGACAAGTTTGAAGTACTTCTAAGACTGACATGGCAGCTAGGGATTGTGCCAAGTCATCTACCAAACTATAATTATGAGCCGCCCTAGCCTAAGGGTTGTGGACATTCTGCGCAATGGGATGCGAAGAGGTTTTTCTGTGTTAGGGAAAGGGATCATCAAAGGGGGTCCCGTTGGTGCTGGGATTGTTTCTGGGGGAATGGGAGGAGATTTATAGTGTGCAATGTATTGAGGACTACGTGTTTGTAGAAGGACTTCTTCCTCACTAGTGAGGAGGATAGTATGATTTGCGGGATTGCTTGGATTGATATATTGTCCCAACTGTGGTGGGGTAGGTTGCATGTCCTGTTGGGTGTTCATAACTCCTTAGTGTGGAATGGGGTTATGCAGCACAGCTAGGGGTGATTGTTGCATGTATTTTTGTGGGGCCTGTTGAGGGGTAGGCGGTGTTGGATGATGTGGTCCATTCACATAGTCTTTCCTCCGTTTAAAATCAACGATTTGGGGGCAATGATGAGTATAGTGACCGAACTCACCGCAAAGGGCACAGGGGAAGTTGGTTCGAAGGTTATTGTTATTTTTCCCTTGACGTCGGTTGTTGTTGCCCCTCTGGGGGTTCTGAGTCCCTTGATTTTGGTTTCCCCCAATAGGTTGGTTCTGTTGGGGGTGATTTCTGCCTTGACCTGGGTTGTTATTGTTCCGATTTTTTCCTTTATTTTTGGCATTATTCGACTGATGGGTTGGATTTTCCATATTCAGCTATTCAAATTTTTGATATTGCTGAATGGGAGATGGTTGAAAAAAATTAACCCCAGCGTGAGGGTGTCCTTGTGGTGGAGCCATGGGCTATGGAGGGCCAGGAAATGAAAAGTACAGATTATGTTGTGGTAATGATCCGTAAGGTACATAGGAAGGCGTGGCACTTTCGCTAGTACTTAGAGTATAAGTTGAGGTAGAGGGAGTACCAGAACTTGTTTTGATAGGTGGGAATATTGTGGGTGTCGACGGTGGCCCACTGATGGGTGGAGGAAGGGAAACAGGGTATGGTTGTTGATAAGGGGGTGGAGGATAATAAGGGATTCCTCCATATGTCGATGGATATTGAGGTGTGCCATACATTGGTGGTTTTTTGGGTTGTGGATTGTGGTGTGTGGTGTTACCAATCGATCCGTCTACTGAGTGAGACATCCCAGGCTTGTCTTGGCCAAATGGCATGGGTCTTGGGAGATCAGGAAGTACAGTGTACAAGTATCCTGATTGTGAATAGATGAGGTCATATTGTTGAGCCTTACTGATGGCTTCTTCTTCTGATTGAGGGAAGGTGGAAGACACATCTTTACTAAGGAGAGAGATAAGTGATCTGAGAAACCAGTCAAGACATTGTTGTTTGGTGGTTTCTGCTTTGCACAAACTACGTCGTTGACGCCACTCGTGAATGTGATCAGCGATATGTGTAGCTGAGGTTTGTTTAAAATCAGAGAGTAGTTCAAGACCATTGTCATGGTGGATTGGTAATTGGAAGAAGGTAAAAAATGCTTTGGCCAAGGACTCGAAAGTCGCATGGGACCCTGATTTTTCATATACATACCACTTGCCTGATGGGCCAGTGAGTGTGCATTGAAATAATCATAGTCGGATGGAATCATCCATAATGATGTTGGAAGAGCACCATAAGTGGAAAGTCATGACATGGTTGGCAGGGTCATCTCCTGCCTTTCCTTCAAACTTGGGGATATCTAAAGGTAGTTTGGTAGGCATTGCAGGCCATGTGGGGTCATGCAATATAGGATCATTTGTGAGTTTTCTTAGATATGGTATGTTGAGAGAGGCCAAATATGGCATCTGGAGTGGTGGTGGAGGATTAGTTCCAACCATGGTGTGAGTGTTTTGTGAACCTGACCCTTGAGGGGGACTAGGTGGGTTTGTACTTCCCCCTTGAGGAGAAGGTTCCCCCCTGCTTCTGTGTAAAGGAGAGTGGGTGAGTGTTTGACCTTGGGAAGTGGACCCAAGTAGGGTTGAACCAAGCAAAGTTTATCCTAAGACAGTGGCACTCACAGGGGTGTGAGAAGGTGGGATTGGTGAGTTGGCAAGACTATGAACTCCTCTTAAAATAGGAGGGAGATTTAGCAAGCATCTAGAACGGTGGGGGTTATGTGGGTCCCCTATGATGTCTGACTAGCTAATTGGATGTGTGCAAATGGTGATGAGAGCAAATAAATGAACACGAGATTTTGTTGTAATTTCTGGACCTTCACAATATATTTCACGATTAGATATAATCACAAGAGTGTCATACATAAAGCAATTGATAAAGAAACCTATATGTGGGTAGGTGGAATTTTTCGGCGTGGGAGAACAAAGAAAACAAATGCTCATGTCCTTAAAATACGTAACGTCCTTCCTCTCAAATAGCACTGGACCTTCCAATAGTACTCAACAATGGGGTCTGAAGCCACCGGAAGAGGAACTAGTGAAGGATGAAGTAATCAGTTATAATGAGGGGTAGAGGGTGCATATCCCGAAAGAGCTGGCGATATTTCCCAATAGCCACACAAAATCTGATTAAGGTGCAATTGCAGCCCATAATTGCCACCTGGGTAGATGTCCTAAAATTTGGTCACTAGGTACCTCAGTCAAAGTGCAACATTTAGATTTTCGGCCTAAGAAATGGGTCATGAGATGGATCTCGTCCAAGAGGTGGGTGCCTCAAGGGGGGATGCTCAGAACAACCGGAACTCGGCCTTCAACCCTTCACGTGTATCTCCCTACCTTATGGTGTTAGGAACACTTGAATTGGAGGATTTAAAGTTCCCTATTTGACAACTTCTATTGTTTTGAAAATGTGAGAACTAGATAACGAGGAGTTATTTGGATGGATATCCTTGAAATTCTACCTAGACTAAAATATTTCCTTTGGCACCTCCTGTGGAGGAAAAATTAGTGAGTTTCTAGAAAAATTTTAGATGTGGTTGTTTGAGAGATTGGGGGTTGTTGACGGGCGAAATTGACCGTTCGTCAACTGGGAGAGTGGAACCGGTCTGGGGTTGTCTAAATAACCCAAGCCGTTTGGAATGGACCGCCCTGACAAGTTTAACGGCTCCGTTGGCCGCTCTAAGGTATTCTTATGAAAACCAAAGAGAGAAATGATCTGAGCCAAGAAATCTAACTAAAGGTGAATAAAACAAACTAAACTATGACTAAAAACAAGAAACTAACTAAAATAGAGGAAACTAGAAACTAATAAAACAAAGAAAAGGAACTAATACACTAAATACTAATTATTCTATACAATCTTCTAATTACTATTATAATAACTCAAATCAACAACCTAATTATCAGCTGCAATATTTCTTATTCACAAATGTACACTATGAACAACCTACAGATTTGATTAAAACCTGCAAAACTCATGTATATTCTGCCCTAAGACAACCAAGAATCTCCTTTTGATTTTTTATATTTTATGAAAAGGAAATAAACATTACTGAAATTAAACAATCTAATATATTTTACTGAAATTAAACAATCTAATATAAATTTAATTACGATTATATCTAAATTAAACTAAATAAAACAGTAAACAATGTACTAGTTGACCTGGAAACGCTCCGAGTCTGCCCTGTGTATGATGACTTCTTAAGTTGTTTGGAGGAAGAAATTCACACCATTTAGTCCTTAAGCTTTTCGTAAATGATCAGCTGTGCTGGGACAAACAAAACATAAAAGAAAATCATAACAATCTTCTGATGATAAATCTCTGCAATAAGGGAAACCTATTGTGCAGAAAACTTATATGTAATAATTCAATTTCTAAAGAAGACAAAGCTATCATTCACAAAATGAATTAATAATTGTTATGTCTTTAATCTATTTGGAAGAAACAAGATATAGATGACAGTAATAAAATTATATCATTTGAATTTGATTTAGATAGCTAAAGTAATCATAAACCATAAACAAAGTGATATACAAAACTTGAAACAAAATGTTGATATATTGAAAAGCAAAAGCTATGAAAAAACATCAATTCTGCTCCA
>ML778327.1:210772-232911 GCA_009831015.1 Picea engelmannii | reverse complement strand
AAAATCATACTCAGATAAAATTGTAACAGAACAACCATCGTCTATGTGCATCATAACCAATTCGAATCAAAAAGATAGATCATGTTTCAAAATTTGAAATGCAAAACGGCTTTTCTATAATAGATGCAACATAGCATTCAATCATAACTAATATTAAACCATCAAATATAGAATATGATTACTAGAATCAAAACCAAATCCAACTTAAACGATAACAAAATTTGTTTTAACAAATCAAATCATATACAACAGTGCATGTTTATGTAACAGAGCAGGTCAATAATACACACAGAGTTTATGAATGTGCGATATAAAAGAGTGAAAGTTATACCAGCGCGGCTGCTGAGGCTATGTCAATTTCGAATTGACAATTGTTGTAGCCGACTCGACATTTTTGAACAGTATTGAACCAGTAGTTCACTGCTTTTTGTCAGTGGGTTGCCCTTTGATGTTCTGACCAGTGAGTATTGCCACTTGGTCTTCCAAAGCATGGATTTTGGATTGCAACATCGGCACGTCTAGGTAGTACCTCTCCAACCATAAACCACACTGATTACATGGTGGAACAGCTGATTGAGCAGCAGAGGGTTTGGATGAGTCACCGGGGGTTCCACGAGGTAGTTCAATGCCAGGGAAATTAGGATCATCCCGCAGACAAGATGGTAAATTCTTGACAAAGTCATATGCAGGTTTGTCGCACAGATCCTCTGAGTAAGGATACTCGTTTGCGAGAAAACGCTCAATCTCCGAATCAGAATCTTCACTAACCACGATAGGCTCAGAGTTGGCAGGGGTTTTAGGTTTATTTCTCGCCATGCGAGAGATTAACCGAGCATTTTTCTTTCCTTTAACATTAGCATTAGCTTTAGCTTTAGGCTGTTTGGCTGTGGGATTAGCAATTCCGACTTGTTTGATCACATACAAGGGTAAGTTCATAGGTGGGTCGGGTAGAGGTTTGGGTAGCAAAACGCTGTAAGGCACAGGGGTAGGCTTGCTTTCGGTCACCATAGGATTATCAACCTGTGGTGGGTTGGACTCTTCAAATCCATTACGACTGAGAAAATCACCCCAACTGTCACGACGTAACCCCAACTCATAAACCATAATTATTTTAATTAACCCCAAATGGAAAAGACTGGTATCGGCCTGGCTGCGCTTGTATCTCTTCGCCATTTTAAACAGACTTATATGAAGGTAGTGAGGTACATTGAGTTCAAAACCCATAAAAACCATCAATAGACGAAGGTGAAACAAGAAAACGAACCCGTACCTGCCCTCGCAAGTAATGAATCGCTTGATTATCATTAGCAGGTCGTGCCAACGTTGTTTTAACATTTTTGCAGGCCATCCTTTGTCGCAGGGTTTCACCATTCGAGATTGGAAGAGCAATGTCCACGGGACATCTTCCAATTTACAATTTTTAGACCACTTCTGTCCTGTAGCAGGCAGACTGATTTCCGAGCTTAGAAATTGTTCATTAATCTCCAGTTGCACATCCCCAATTTTGGGTCGGCAGCCATCGAACGATAACGCAAATTGCCGAGCCACGATAGGGTTATAGCCATCGAATTTCCTTATGAACGGGAGCCACCCAAATTTCTCCAAGTCGCTATAAGCGCCATCAAACATCAGCAGTGCTTGGCAACCATTCGGCTCGGCCCTTACGACAGGAGCCATGGCTTCTGTGCATGGTAGGGTTTGGTTTGAACAATACAAAACGCAGGAGGAAAACAAAAGGGCTTAACAGCTGCAAGCGCTCAAAGGGGAATGAATCAATGTAATGCATGCGAAGTTGGTGGGATTACCACCGCCATGCAGTGTATTAATGGCTGGGTATAGCGCTGTTCCATCAGTAATCAACACATTAAAAACACATTAATCGGCCAACCCAAATTGTCGTATAACCATATCAATGTGCCATCAATCAAATGTAGAACCAACACCATATGTCATATTTATGCGCCAAGTGTATAGTTCAATCGAATATGAAATCCAACATTAACCAACGCATTATCGTATTAATCAAACGTTTTAAACCAATGTTAATTCAATCGTGCCAATGTATATTTTGAAACTATGACCGTTCAATGTAAAATCAAAGTCACAAAACAATGCACCAAGCAACGATTCAAACTATAAAATCGAAATCCAAAAGATTAATCAATGCGCCTTTGTAAAACTCAAACCATTGCCATTTCATATCAAATCAAACCTATAATATTACAAATGCATTTGTTGCGTGTTCAAATGTTTATATTTCAAAGTTTTTAGAACATTGCAACAAAAGATCTCATATAATCAATAAGTCAAGAGCTCATAGAAATAAGGATCAAAGCATATAGGACCAAAATCAATCATGACCTTTATAGGATCAAATGTAGTCAATAAATTTTCATACTCAATGGCTTATCAATTGACTTGCGCAATCAAAATGAAATGAACATAGTTTGAAAAGATCATTCCAGTCAAGTAACAAACAAAGGGTAGGTTCTTTCTAGAATATCGATGAGAAGATGATAACAGTCCAAACAACGATAGAGGGGTTTTCACACTTTCAGTTGTGAAAACTGAATCGAAAACAAACTGCAATTGTCGCAAGAAATAGATAAATGTCTAGTTGAAAAATGCGACGATGACTTGTCGTTTAGAAGACAAGAGGTGTAGGCATCTTTTTTAGAGAAATTAAAAAAAATGAATTGGCTACCAACAAGGGTGTGAGCCAATCTCGTTGAAATTAAGTGGGAGTGGATAGTTTTGTCAAGAAAAGAGTGGGGTGTTTCAGAATCCCTTTGGAGGAAATTTACTTCAACCTCTACGTTTCAAGATGAAAACTATGTGAGTGAGAAGTGACTTTTGTGTGTGAATGAGTGAAAGTGTGCCAATTTTTAATAATTTAGGTGTCACCTTGTTGCTTGTGGACTTCACTTGGTCCTTACAAGTGTTGATTACCTAAGTTACTATGTGTCATTGGTACAGCCTTGTGGAATTTTAAAGTCCCTAGGAAACTAGAATGTGGACATGTGGGTCCTTACTATTCCCTTAACTCCCTATTGTGATTTAATCTAAGAAATATTTGAAACTATCCTAGATTTGTAGCATGTGGGCATGTATGGGCCCGTTACAAAACCTTTAAACTTCCCTAGTGAGTTAATCTAAGAAAGTAAATTTCAACACTATCCTATCTTTGTAGCATGTGGGCATGTATGGGCCCTTACAAGTTTAAGGTGTGTTTGAAAAATAAACTAAGAGGAGTCCCGAGGGGGTGTTGTCCTCTCCTAAAGATTTTGTCCTTTTTTATTTTTATTTTAAGGGAGATGAAATTTTCCCTCAACATCTTTCTGATTCTCAAGATCGCTTTGGAGCACGAGAGAAGAGCATACTCAAGGATTGATATCCAATTTATGGTCCCAATGCAAGTTTTATATGTGATTACAAATGATTCCAACTTATACTCTTAGTCAAAGTAAGCCATCCATGTGGAAAAATGAAAGAAAAAGAGGAAATAATGATTTTAAACCCCCTAAGTGCCTATTTTTTGACTAATCCCTTTATATGGAGAGGGAATAAAGTGTGGTGCTAGTTACAATGTGCATGAAATCAATTTTAAGAAGGCTAGGGGCCTTCTACAAATCAAAAAAAGGCTTACAATGTGTGTTTTTTTGCACAGGTGCGCGGGTCTCAGAGTAGAAAAAGGTGATGTGAGCGCCAATGTGCGAACTGAAAAAGACTTATGGGTGCAGATGCACAGAAGGCACTGAGTAATATAGTGGTTTTTGTGCACGTGTGCACGATGCGCCACTGTGGGCCGATAAACCCGCGCACACCTGTCACACGACCGTGAAGAAAATTTCGGATGAAATTCCTTCAACTAAGCTTTGAATTTGGCTTCCTGTAGGTCGGCTTGGGCCGGATATGGTACCTGTAGGTTAAATAAACAGAAAGAAGAGATAAAATACCCCAAATGGGGTAGGAAATTGATACCTTTCCCCGATGGAGTTGTCAATCTGTTGCGCCTCTTTTGTCACTTAAATGAGAAAAATAGAGGTTCTTACAAGCTTAGTTGGGTTAGCTAAGAAAGACAGTAGTAAAGGAAAGGGTTAGAAGAATAAACATAAAAGACTAAGCTAAGAATTAAACTAAGAAAGGAAAAAAAAATTAAACTATTGTGCATAAGGACATAAGAACAAGAAAAAAACAAGACTCATGTCACCAATGGGAAGGATTGTATTAGTGAAAATAAAACACCAAAGAGAAAGGGGACTTTGGGTCCCTTCTTCCTCCAAGGGAGGGATCTTGGACCCCCAATATTAAGCTCTTCTTACAACTTGAAAACTTGAAAGAAATGGTGAAAGAATCCCAAGCTAACCCACTCAAAAGGTGATGCGGATTGCCCAAATGGAATGGTGCTAGTATGCTCTTGATGATAAAAGAGGTTTACCCAAGAGACTAGTAGTAGCATAACCTTGCAAGTGAATTCCTTTAAAATGTAGTGCACCCATGGCCTTGTTTTATAGCACCACTTTGAGGTATTGTGCAACCAGATTTTAGTGTGAAAAGGGGCTATTTAGGGAACCTTTAGGTTTTTGACCAGCCACCTAGCCGGATCCAGCCGAGATTTGGATGTCAAATCGACTTGGAAGCTAAACCAGAAGTGGGTGGGAGACCGACCAACATCATAAATGCACCGTTCCTAGGTGTGCGCTGATTTTAGCGTCCACAGTTGTGCATCGTGTGCATGTGCACTTTCTTGTGTTTCTTGATGGTGCATGTGCGCGCGTGCCCTATGTAGTCATAGCGCATCTTGATTTTATAACCGGTTGTATAGTTTTGGACCTTTTGGAAATGTTTTTTTGGTAATTTTGGTCCATGGGTGAACTCATAGTTGTTTGAAGATGCTGGATTCCTGTAACCATTTGTGGACGAAATTTCAGTGATAATAGTAATCTCAACATTTTTTCCTTACAAACAACCTTTTGCAAGGCATCATCAAACATGGTGGTAGTGTCAATATTCAAATCCTGAAGTCTACATTGAGCTTAATGATTATTCTACTTCCAAATATATGGCCAAGTGTATCAACATTTAGCACATGTTCTATGATGTTATCAGGAATTTGTTTTTATTCTCTAGGATAAATATCCAATGTCATGTGTAGGTTGTTATAGATTTGTTAAGAAACTAGCTAAACAATGCAACAATACATTAAGTTTCTCACACAACTTTTGATTTGGCTTCATATTATATATATAGATGAGGTACTTATTCTCAAGTTTAATTTAGGATTATTGGTTATTTTTCATTTTGAAATTTCCTTGTTTGAAAGTAGTTCCCTTGTACAATCCTTTATCTATGCCTTGGCTATTGAAATAAAAGTCCAAAGGAATCCTAGTTTCTAGTGCTCAAAACCCTGCTCCAACAATCCCTAATCACCACCACCCTCCTACTAGACTAATATCATCTCCCACTCATCCTAAGAACCATAAATTTATTGGTATTTAACCCTCTAGTCCAAACTATTGGTGTCACCTCCATCAAACTTACACCCATTTTGTGGAAGATTGTCTTGCCTTAACACGTCAAGTTTCCTCCAAAGAATTATTTATCGATCAATCTAGCTATGAAGATGAGGATCCACCCGCATATCCCTCTCCTTCATCATAACAAATCATTATTTCCTTACCAAATCCTAGCACAATAGACCCATCTCTCCTCCTAACATAGGATAATACTATGCCATCTCAGAACTTCCTTTTCACTCATAATTCCCAAATTAAAGACTAGTTAGACACTATCATACTTGACAATGGGAATACAAAAAACCTCATATCCAATGACTTTGTACAATTCCTACAAATGTGATTAGAAAGACATAATGAAACCCCCTTCAATGTGATTTTAACGAGCCTAGAGAAGGTAATATAGGTAGTTTTTTCACGTTTAGAGAGGCTGAAAAAATGTAAATGAAGACTCTAGGGAGTACCTTTTTGGAAATAGTCTAGTCGATTTGAAAAAGGGGTAAACTTGCACTGAAAATACATCTATTCAAAACCATTTTAATGAGTGTGACAAAGACAATATCACTCGACAATATTTTCAATTTTAAGGAGTTTGAAAAGAGCTTAACTATGGACTGACAACCTTTTTCTGAATTTAGTCCCCTTAGCTCGAAAAAGTATAAAAGTCACTCAGGAGAACTCTCCCAGCAAGATGAATCTCCCGAGGCGTACCTTTTTCCGAAATAATCTACAGGGTGGAAAAAGGGGTAAAATCATTCTAGTAGATGTTCTTTTGGACCAATTTTAACGAGTTTGAAGGAACAAGGTCACTTGATGATCTTTTCAATTTTAGGGAGTCTGAAAAGAGCTTAACTATGAACTCCATGGGGGTTCCTTTTTTGTAAGTAATCTCCAAGGCCTGGAAAAGGGGATAAACCAAAACCAAGGAGAATGTTCCTTTTTCATAAATTTAGTCCCTCAGGCCCGAAAAAGGGTCAAACTTATGCCTGAGAATACTCTTCTAGCGAACCACAGTTCCTAGAGCATACATTTATTCATAAAATTGACCATCCGGACTGAAAAATAGGTAAACTACTGCCAGACAGACGTGCCTTCAAATTTGATTTTGGAGAGCATGAAGGGCAATAAGATCACTCGAAAATACTTTCATGTTTAGAGAGTCTGAAAAGGGATTAAAGAAAACTCCAGAGGGCTACTTTTCTCAGTCAATCTAGACAAGATCGAAAAGCATAAAGACAGTCTCATGAGATGTTGCTTTCGTATTTCAAAGAGATCTTGAAAGACAAAAAAGAATGTTCATTTTGGGAGTATCGAAGGTGAGGACAAGAATTATCGTACATCATACGAATGAGGCTCAATCTCATAATCATGACAGGACTAACAAGGACTCTCGAGCCTATATTCATTACAGACAGCATGGATGCCAAAATGAAACAAGGATTGACCTAGGGAATCCATGTAAGGGTAGGATTTACCACCTAACTATGACACTATAGAGCATCAATAAAGGTTCTGTGTCACACTTTGGTGGAATCAATCCTATGGTAAAGCGAAAAAGACAATGAGATGCAAAAAGTGGAGCTGAAATCCTAACTTATATACAAAAAGTTGGAAAAAATGACTTTTACCAAAGGACACTTAAAGTGACCCATCCCCAAAATGTTACCAAACCAAAAGAAAAAGTGTATCATAACATCCAATAAGAAACTCAGGAAAGGAACCAAATGATTTCCAAGCCAGAAAAAACAACAAAGGGGGTCAAGAAAGTGGCAAAAAGGGCCAAAAAATTCTATAAATAGAAGCTGATAGCTCATTTTCACCATTCCATTTTGAAAATTGAATAAAAGGAGAAAACAAAATCCCATTTCCTAAATAAGTTGATTCTGGGAGCTTCAATGGAGGAAACGAACATTTGCTCGGACCAAATGAATACAAATGCACCCCCCTTGCATTCTGATTCTTCATTTAATAATTTATTTTTATTTTTGAGGAGGCACACTCTCCTAAAAAGAGAGGCCATGCGTGTATGAAGGTTTTCCAAGGAAAACCCACATATGTACTCAAGAATAAAACACTATGCTCGCATACATACGTGACTGTGGCCAAAACAACCTGCGTACACCCTCAAAAGTTTGGATTTTTTTTTAAAATGCAAGGGTTAACTCCCTTTTATCTACCATGGAACAAGATGCATGTCCATTGGAGGGAGAGGGAACATGAGGACATTGATGCACTGGTTGAAGAGGATATTGTTTCCATTGCTACATTGAAACAATGTGGTCTATGGAAGTTCTTCTAGTGTCTATTTATGAGGGCACAAACCAGGCTACTGAATGCCCTGGTTGACTACTAGCATATGGATGAAAAGGCCTTTATGATAGAGGGACAATCATTGACTCCAACGACTGAATATATGTACTTCCTGACTAGCCTCTCGAGGAGAGGGGAACTAGTCAATCTACGTACTTTTCCCCCTGGGCCTTCTAACATCGAGGACTAGATTCAGATGTATTGTGAGGTCGACACTAAGAAGGTAGGTTCTCAAGTGCCAATCCACAAGATCATGAGTTTGTCTCTGAGAGTGATATTGTTAATTATTGGGCAGAATACTAGATCCGAGGCCCTTCACCAAGATTCTCGGGCACACATACATTGTGTTATTCAGTGCTAGGAGGCTCAAATATTTGATTGGAGTACAACTATACTCACATGCATGAAGAGACAATTGACAAAGTATCAGCTACGCAACAACAAAAACTTTGGGTTTGGCACTATTCTTTGGTCGTTCTTCTTCTTTGAGAGTGCCCAGATTGAGTCCTAGAGAGACTCTGCAGGGGCATGTGGCCTCCTTCCCAGTAGTATGTAGATGGGAAGCATTTATGCCACGATAGGGTGGAGGGAGGACCATAGAGGCCTTCGACGACACATTTTCTGACTGTTGGGAATGACAGACTCTAGCGATAGAGGACTTCCCCTATGCTGGAATCAAATTTTCCATGGATCTGGATGTGCCCATGCCTCTCGGAGAGGAGCGAGGATAGATAGGTAACATGTTTCTTTTAAAGTTATTTAATTTTTAATTATTTTTATATATATCATTTTTATGTCTGTATTAGAGAACTGACTTTCATGTATTTGTTATGTATATATGTGGAAAGAGTACACCCAATGGACTTCGCAAGGACTTGGTGGCATCCTCAACCAGAGGTAGGACCATCAGCAGCCGATGGACTAGAAGCCATAGGGGGACCTCTAGTCAGAGAGGCTAGGAGAGCTTTGAGGTGCATGGAGCGCAACCTCACTACGCTCACTCGTACAATACCCATGTCCGAGATCAAGGATCTCTTGCCTTCTATGTAGCCTCATGTAGTGGGGGTGCCACAGACTTGGGTCTAGCTCTTCCAATGTTTATCCAATGTCATCTTTCACTATGGCAGGGAAAATAGGCCTCGATCTTAGATAGGCTAGACTTTTATACGCCAGGGGCACCATTGTATATTTTTTGAGGGCATAAGCCCAACGCTGTATACCGAATCTTATTTTCGAGGCGTTCTCACCCACCTATGTACTCATGACACTTTTTGATATATATATTTACATCTTATTCATCTTATGGATCACATTTTTTACAAATGTATGTATATGTGTATGTGTGTGCTTCTTTTTATGTGTGTGCAACATGCCAATATAATACTCGATTAGCTAGAGATTCTGTCATATGATTAAATATCCTAGGAACATGGATATACGTAATGTAATCAAAGTAACATTCTAAGATACGTACCCTAAGGAAATTTCAGTGCAAAGTAGGATCATAAACGCAGTAAACTCCATTTAACTGGGACACAACTAGTTGAGCATCTAAGTAGACCCAGAGGTGATAAATTCCATGCGACAAAGTGTCACAAAGAAACTCTATCATTGTGTTGTACTCAAAGACATTGTTTGTGGCATCCCCTAGAAAAATATCTCTGGAAGATAGCAATTGGCCTCTAGGTCTGAAAATCACCCATGTTGCGAAAGAAAGCCTCTGAGTGTGTCGGATAGCATTGTCTGTGAACCCAAAGAACACCTCTGATTCACTTTACATATGCCACAATGAAAAAGAAGACATAAATAACTACATGTCAATAAAACAAAAACAAAAAAAACTGTATAATAACTATACATATGTACAAGAATTCACCTAGGATACAAACCTAAGAGTAGTATTTATTGAGGTAGAGCCCATTTCTAGGCTCCACCAAGGAATTTACTTCAAATTCAACCAAATGGTGAGCACCCTTCTTTAAGACCTCTTTCATGATGAACTGTCTAAACCACATGGGTTTGAACTTTCCTACCCCCAGGGGATCTTTGTCTTGATCATAGACCAACACAAGATCTCCTTCAAAAAAAATATGAGGATGAACAAAATGATCGTATTGACACTTGACTCATTGCTTATGGGCCTCATTTATCGAGGTTGCATCATGATATTTCTCATCGAGATGCTCGATATATAATAGGCGTTCCTCAAGAAGTGAAGTGTCTGGAAGTAATTCCACTTCCAACTTTAAATATGGGACCTAACACTCAATAGGCAAGATTGTTTCCAGCCCGTATACGAATTGAAAAGGTGAAAAAACGGTGGCAGTCTTTACAGACGTTTCATAGTCCCACAACGTCGAGTACAACATCAAATTCCAATTTGACTTGGAAGAAATGATCATCTGCTGAAGAATAGTATCGAATCGACCAGAAGAATCGATCGTCCACTGAAGAATTGTTTATTTTGGCGTGACGTCACTAGACTCAACTGGAAGTTCCGAAATAAGTTCGACAAAGATCAACGACTTTTTGGATTTCGCAGAAACAAAATCCAAGTCAAATTCCTAGAGGATTAAAATCCATCTACAGATATTTCCGCCAATGACCTATCATGTCAAAAGATATTGGAAAGGGTTCACAATGGTAATGATAGTAGTCTTGCGAAGTAGAATGTAATGACAAAACCATTGGACATCATGCATTGTTGCCAAAGAAAGATTCTCAACATGGGAATAGTTAATTTTTGACCCAAACAGGCCTTGGATTAGGTAATAAATAACATTCTCCTCGAGAATATCATCCTCTTGAACCAATACCATGTCGATGGTTGACTCTACAGTGGCCAAGTACAACAAGAAATCTCTGTTATAATCGGGAGGCCAGAGTAGCAGGGAAGACGTAAGGGCACGTTCAACACTTCAAAAGAGTGTTGAGTGGCTTTGTCCCAACATAATGGGACTCCCTTTTCAACCGATGCATAAACCCTTTAGTGATCTCGACGTAGTTTGTGAAAAAATGTCAAAGAAATTTTTCTTTCCCCTGTAAGCTCTGAAGTTGGGGTATTTTGCATGGGGGAGGCAATTGAACAATCACCTCAACCTTGAGAGGATCAACCATGATCCTTGTTGTTGAAACAATGAAACCTAAGAGATGACCTGACATCACATAGAAACTGCACTTGTTAGGATTCAAGCGAATTCGATAGTATCTATTGGACACACCTACCACACTTAGAGGGGGCGTGAATGAGTGTGGGGCTCATTTTCCCAAAACTTCCCTCTTGCACAAAACACCTTAGTTAACATTCAACATTTATTCATTACCCATTGTTGTCATTTATAAACATTTAAATATGAACATATGTCAGTAGCATATATCATCAATTTATCATCAATAAGTCATCATCATAAGGAACACAAAGGACACAAGCTGTATGTACAATTTTATTTTTATTATGGACAACATTCCGGGGATTATCAGCAACAACTGAATAGAGTACAACTCTACAAGAGCACCAGCTCTATAATGCAAGACTCAGCTTACACCTTCAACATCAAATGATATGAGGCAACAATCCTCAACAGATGTCAATCTGCAATAGGTATGTGACCTGTCAGTAGTGCAACATGCATGTACGTGCCCTACCAGTAGTACAACCCATGTGTTATATGCGCCCTATCAATACTACAACCTGCATATATGCTCCCAAACAGTAATGTAGCTTGTGTATACCTTCTGAGATATTAGGGTTTGTCCTTCAAGATATTCAGCAACCAATTTATCATTCTCTTATGTTTATCATTGTCCAAACTGACCACCATCCAGTCACAATACATCCAAGCTCTCCAATAGATTTCTCATACTCCACAACAAATCAATATGAATGCTATCTCAATCATGTATAAACAACTATTATACCATAACAATCATGTCACCACTGAATCAAAAAGGTATTGCTCACTCCATCAACCAAATGAACCACATCATAGAAGCCATACCAAGAATTCCCTAAGCATTCACAACACAATAAGCAATGTTATCCAACAAGATAATAATGTAACCATACCAGTGTCTTAGTGATAGATCTGAGCCCATAGAGTGCATATCTGGAACTTGCTTCAATCTTCAACAACTTGTCATCATCTCAACCAAACATCTCCATGATTTATCCACTGTATGCTCCCTATACACAGACAACCCGTGTATACGCACCTTGTAGATAGACAACCAACGTATTATACGCACCTTATACACACCTTGTACACAGACAGGTTGTGTATACGCACCCTATACACAAACAGCTTGCGTACGCACCAGAAAATAGCGTTTATGAATCTCTGAGACTTTTGTCGTCAAGATATATGATATTGCCGAAACTTTGATGCGTCCATGAGATCCTCCTCACACTCTCTTTCTCAGAATAGATCTTCAATCATACTCAAGAGGTCCACACCAAAATTCTCTCACAAGAAGCTCTAAATTGATCCACAAAAAGGATGATATGAAAGATACCATAGCTATATTATTTATACTTTCATCCTCAAGGTCACTTTACCCATTTTTAGGTTACTTAATCCATTTCTAGGTTACTCAACCTATTTTCCTTATTTTAGGGTTAACCACTTTTCCATAAATAGAGAGTTTTCCAATACTTTATCATTTAAATATTCCTTCTTGATTTTGTCACTTCTCTTTATTATTTAAATAATCCATCTTGACCTTGTCACTTTGCTTTATCATTTAAATAATGATTTCTTATTTTAGGGCACTTTGACTTCTTTGACCATTTGGGGCTTCAAGCCAACACATGGGGGTTCTTCAACTTCATAGGGCCATAAATCTCAAACCGTGAGGAGTTATGTGACATTCCACATACCACCGGAAATGGCATGACGAGCACTATCCATATAGGATAGTTTCACTAAGAACTTCATTGATCTTCATCTCGTTATTCCATATACAATCATGGGTCCTCCAACCATTCTTCTAGGATAACTCAATCCGTAAAGCATCTTCCTGTGAGGGATTTCACCATAAGGGGACCACTTTGGAGTTCATCCATTTGTGCACCTTATCAATCATGATAAGACAATAATGATCAATTCACCACTGCATCATTTACATCAACTATGCATCATGTATCAATGACAACTCATTGATCCATCTTCATTGATTGGTTTCCACTTGACATGTATCATTCTCATCAAGGACAATAGATACATTGTTCATCAATCATCAATCAACCAAGAATATCATTCAATCCATCACTTGACATCAATAAATGAAACCATTGGCATCAATGAAAAAACCATGGGCATCAATGACAACATGATCCAACAATCTCCCCCTTTGGCATTGATGGCAATACCAACATTGATGTCAACAACAATTACCAATTATTGATGTCAAACATGTAGACAAGGCATGCTCTACATCAATAGTCAATGTGACTATCTCTCTTCATCAATAAACATCAATCACATCAATATGATTAACTCTCCCCCTTTGACATCAATGGCAAAGGGCCATTCTCCTCTTGGGGTTGCTCCCCCTGTCTTGTTGTCACTAAATAATATCTCCCCTTTTGAACAAAGGATATCAATCTGATGTAATGTTGAAGATACATCGAACATACTCCCCCCATGACCATTGCTCCCCCTGCAATTATGCTTCTATACACTCTCTTCAAAGATAGGGCTCTTCTCTAGGTATGCATCTGATAAATATCTCCTCCTAGAATCATGAGAAGAAGAATGACTCCCCCTATGGGTATTTCTCCCCCTATATTCTCTGCAAGATGAACAATTCGCTACCATATAGTGATCCTTGGACCTGTTCATGCATCAAACCCATCCCATACCAACCATAATGAAACAAAATATATGTCAACATTGAAATAAATAATCATGATCCAAATATCAATCATGTACCAAAATGTGCCCACCATGCACAACATCCATGTACAAAAAGTGTGCTCATCATGCACAACAGCTATGTACATCATCCATGTACATAAAAATACCCATGAAAAATACTTTCATACCTTTGCTTTGGTGTCCCAGGAATAACTTCTTGATGTCTTCCTTGCTTTGGTAGATTTTCTTTGCCTTGTGTAGATGGTTGTTTTGCAACATTGTCTTCCTTCTTTGATGGACTTACCTCATGCTTCTTTGAGGTGCTTTCTTCATAATGTGTATCTTCTCCTTTGTATCCAAGACCTAATTTATCACATGATGATCTTTGAATTTCCAAGATCTCATCCAAGATTCGTGAGCTATTCAAGAATTTGTTTGACTTTTCAACCTTCTTTCTAAGATCAACAATTTCAGCTTCTAACTTACAACATGACTCTTCTTTTTCATTTATTTGATTCTTCAATAGTTCCTCTATTCTTTTGGCTTCTTCAATTTGGACCTTGAGATGGACAATGGTTTCAAAACTTTTGCTAATCTCATCATCTACATTTATATCTTCTTTTCCATTCTTTAGTCTTGTGATCCCTTCTTCCTTTTCTTCTAATTGAGTCTTATTTCTCTCTTCTTGTTCCTTGATCATTTCTTTCAACTTCAACATGTGCCTTAGACTTCTCCTAAGAAACTTCTTAGTGTTATCTGAAAGATAGTTATAGTGTGTATAATAATGATCACTTCTATATCTATATAAACCCTCTTCAATTTCCTTTTGAAGATTCAATAGATTTTCTTCTATTCTTTTCATGGGATAAATACAATCAAACTTTACAAAAATTGTTTCTATATCTTCTTCTTCACTTGTAGAGAAAAATTCATCATCATCATAACTGCAATCAAGGGATTTTCAAGGTTCTTTACCTTCATTTGAAGTATCTTCACTTTCTTCATTTTTTCCAACATCAACACATAATTCTTTGCCTTCATCTTCAAGATCTTCCTTTGTGATATCATCACTTGATTCTTTATCTTCACTTGAAATGTTATCAAAATCACATTTAGAAATAATTCATTCAAGAGTTTTTGATGATTCTTTACCTTTGATGATCTTCATGGAGTGGTCTTCAATTTCATTCTTCTCCTTCTTTCTTTGATATGTCTCCTCTAGCTTTAGCCATAGATCCTTGGTGGAAGTGCATTGTCCCATGCTCTCTTTGATAGGGCTTGAGAGTCCACTAAGAATGGTCTTGAGAGCCAATGCATCATTCTTCTTTCCTTCCCTTTGAGCTGCAAACTTTGACTTGTTCTTCAAGGGAAGCGATCCACCAATGGCTGCCTTTCAAATAGATGCTCCCATTATCTTCAAATGTAATCTCATCTCTATTCTCCAAGTAGAATAGTTTTCCTCATCAAGGATTGGAACTTCATCATCCATTTGTGTGTCTATGGATCTCCTTCAATCTTGTTAAGGTTTGTAGTGAAGGCCCGCTCTGATACCAATTATTGGACACACCTACCACACTTAGAGGGGGGGGTGAATGAGTGTGGGGCTCTTTTTCCCAAAACTTCCCTCTTGCACAAAAAGCCTTAGTTAACATTCAAAATTTATTCATTACCCATTGTTGTCATTTATAACCAATTAAATATGAACATATATCAACAACATATATCATCAAGAACTCATCATCATAAGGAACACAAAGGACACAAGATGTATGTACAATTTTCTTTTTATTATGGACAATAATCCGGGTTTTATCAACAACAACTGAATAGAGTACAACTTTACAAGAGCACCAACTCTATAATGCAAGACTCAACTTACACCCTTAGCATCAACTGAGATGAGGAAAAAATACTCAATAGATGTCAATTTGCAGCAGCTACGCGACCTGTCAGTAGTGCAACATGCGTGTACGCGCCCTACTAGTAGTACAACCCACATGTTATATGTGCCCTATCAATACTGCAACCTGCGTATATGCTCCCAAATAGTAATGCAGCCTATGTATACCTTCTGATATATTAGGGTTTGTCCTTCAAGATATTCTGCAACCAATTTATCATTCTCTTATGATTATCTTTTTCCAAAATAACCACCAGCCAATCACAATACATCCAAGCTCTCCAATAGCTTTCTCATACTCCACAACAAATCAATATGAATGTTATCTCAATCATGTATAAACAACTAGTATACCATAGAAATCATGTCACCACTGAATCAAAAAGGTATTGCTCACTCCATCAATCAAATAAACCAAACTAAACCACATCATAGAAGCCGTACCAAGAATTCCCTAAGCATTCACAACACAATAAGCAATGCTATCCAACAAGGTAATAATGTAATCATACTAGTGTCTCAGTGATAGATCTGAGCCCATAGAGTGCAGATATGGAACTTGCTTCAATCTTCAACAACTTGTCATCATCTCAACCAAAAATATCCATGATTTTATCCACTGTTCTCTCCCTATACATAGACAGCCCGTGTATATGCACCTTGTAGATAGACAACCCGCATATTATACACACCTTATACGCACCTTGTACACAGAAAACTTGCGTATACACACCCTATACATAGACAACTTGCGTATGCACTATAAAATAGGTTTTCCAAAGCTCTGAGACTTTTGTCGTCAATATCTTCGATATTTCTGAAACTTTGATGCGTCCATGAGATCCTCCTCACACTCTCTTTCTCAAAATAGATCTTCAATCATGCTCAAGAGATCCACACCAAAATGCTCTCACAAGAAGCTCTCCATTGATCCACAAAAAGGATTATATGCAAGACACCATAGATATCTTATATATACTTTCATCCTCTAGGTCACTTTACAAATTTTTAGGTTACTTAACCCATTTCTAGGTTACTCAACCTATTTTCCTTATTTTAGGGTTAACCATGTTTCCATAAATAGAGAGTTCTCCAATACTTTATCATTTAAATATTCCTTCTTGATTTTGTCACTTCTCTTTATTATTTAAATAATCCATCTTGAGCTTGTCACTTTACTTTATCATTTAAATAATGATTTCTTCTTTTAGGGCACTTTGACTTCTTTGACCATTTGGGGCTTCAATCCAACACATGGGGGTTCTTCAACTTCATAGGGCCATAACTCTCAAACCGTGAGGAGTTATGTGACATTCCACATACCACTGGAAATGGCATGATGAGAACTATACATCTATGATATTTTCACCAACAAATTTATTGATCTTCATCTCATTATTCCATATACAAGCATGGATCCTCCAACCATTCTTCTAGGATAAATCAATCCATAAAGCGTCTTCCCATGAGGGATTTCACCATAAGGGAACCACTTTGGAGTTCATCCATTTGTGCACCTTATCAATCATGATAAGACAATAATTATCAATTCACCACTACATCATTTACATCAACTATGCATCATGTATCAATGACAACTCATTGATCCATCTTCATCGATTGGTTTCCACTTCACATCTATCATTCTCATCAAGGAAAATATATACATTTTTCATCAATCATCAATCAACCAAGCCTATCAATCAATCCATCACTTGACATAAATCAATCAAACCATTGGCATCAATGACAAAACCATGGGCATCAATGACAACATGATCCAACAATATCCCCCTTTGGCATTGATGTCAACAACAATTACCAATTATTGATGTCAAACATGTAGACAAGGCATGCTCTACATCAATAGTCAATGTGACTATCTCTCTTCATCAATAAATATCAATCACATCAATATGATTAACTCTCCCCCTTTGACATCAATGGCAAAGGGCCATTCTCCTGTTGGGGTTGCTCCCCCTATCTTGTTGCCACTGAATAATCTCTCCCCTTTTTAACAAAGGATATCGATCTGATGTAATGCTGAAGATACATTGAACATACTCTCCCTATGACCATTGCTCCCCCTGGAATTATTCTTCTGTGCTCTTTCTTCAAATATAGGGCTCTTTTCTAGGTATGCATCTGATAAATATCTCGTCCTAGAATCATGAGAAGAAGAATGACTCCCCCTATGGGTATGTCTCCCCCTATCTTCTCTGCAATATGAACAATGTGCTACCATATAGCGATCCTCGAACCTGTTCATGCATCAAACCCATCCCATACCAAGAATCATGAAGAAAAAGATATGTCAACATTGAAATAAAGAATCATGATCCAAATACCAATCATGTGCCAAAATGTGCCCACCATGCACAACATCCATGTACAAAAAGTGTGCTCATCATGCACAACAGCTATGTACATCATCCATGTACATAAACATTATGCAATGTGCCAAAAATATCATCCATGGAATATATCAATCATATGCCTCTGCCAATATGCCAACATGTTTATCTACCAATATGCCAACCATGTGCATCTACCAACATGCCAAACAATGTATCATATCACTCATGATATGTCTCCATCATGAACCAAGTACCATAACTGTGTATCAAACAAGTACCAATTGTTGTGCTAATCAAGTAATACCAACAACATAGTGTCATCAAGCATAATCACTTGCACCAAGAAATTATATCAATCATGCATCAACAAGCTATGACTCCCCATTGATGTACAACATGACTATCAACTCAACTCACCAACTACATGTCTCAATATGTAGCCTAACCACATGAAAAATGCATGCACCATGATATCCGGCATATGCTTCCAATAATACATCATAAGATATATCAATGAAACTCATATATGTACCAGCCATGTACCCCAACAGATCAACATCAATACATACTCATGTGTTAGTGCCATGCACCCAAGATTTATTTTTCATCGTCACTTTTACATGATGTAACATAGAATCATGAAAACCTGTAGAAAGCAGTGTTAGAACCTGCAATAAAACATGTCAGACCAAGCATCATAGAGTTATACCATCACATCAAACTCCAAGCCATGTGCATTACATATACGCGGTCTGCTGCACAACAGCTCGAGTATATACGCAACCTATTGAGGGTCAGCCTGCGTATGTATGCGACTGTCACCACTGTCACCTGTGTATATCTCAGTAGATGACTTACTTGAGCTTCCCTTCAGTCTTTCATCATGTTCTGGTTGTTGTGTCTTCTTAACCCACTTCTGTAGATGACCCTTCTCCTCAGAACTTGAGCTCTGAGCATCCATCTTCTCAAATATGTCTCCCTTTCTTACTCCATTCCTTCTTCTAGCCATGCTATGTGAATTCCTCATCATGGATCGGGATAAACTAATTTAGGATAAACAACTGGTTCTTCCGCATCAATCCAACAAGCCAGTGATTTTTTCCTCTTCGGGAAAAAGGGGTTGAGAAAAAAGAAAAAAGCTAAGTTTGCCTCTCTTTTTCCTTTGGGTGATCAAGCGTAAGGAGCACGGGTAGGCATTCAGAAAACCCCTCTCCCCTTATGCACTCAAGGGGAGGAGAGGGGGAAGCAAGGGAACATACTATGTATCTTGAAGTATATAAGTGCATGGATGGGTTACATGGTTTATGTTACAAAGCACTAGGGCTAATAACTCACTTCACTATATAGGAGAAAGGCTTGAAGGGTGAACAACTATGCTAAAGAGCACAACACCTTGCCCCAATTAAAGGTATAGATTAGGGTACAAATTGCCGCTACCTAATGAGAAGAAGGAGTAGTGCCTACCCTATTTAAGAGTATCAACTAACCACTTCCTTATCGACGACCATAAGAACTAACCTCTTTCTTGGCATCATCTATGTCTAACTGTCGTATGAACCTCACTCAAACAGGTTCTCTCTTTCTTACTATTGGATCATGTTGTCATTGATGCCAATGGTTTGATTATTTTGGAGATTGTTGGATCATATGTCATTGATGCAAATGGTTTGATTAATTGATGTCATTGATTGTTGTCAAGTAATTGATTGATTAACAATTGATATGATGCCCTTGATGAGAATGATAGATGTCCAACTGGAAACCAATTGATAAATATGGATCATTGATATGATGCCCTTGATGAGAATGATAGATGTCCAAGTGGAAACCAATTGATAAACATGGATCATTGATATGATGCATTGATGAATATGGATCAATGAGTTGTCATTGATACATGATGCATAATTGATATATATGATGCAGTGGTGAATTGATGCAAAGATGAATCATTATTGTCTTATCATGGTTGATAAGGTGCACAAATAGATGAACTCCAAAGTGGTCCGCTTATGGTGAAAGCCCTCACGGGAAGATGCTTTATGGATTGAGTTATCCTAGAAGAACAGTTGGAGGACCCATGCTTTCATGTGGATTAATGAGATGAAGATCAATGAAGTTGTTGGTGAAACTATCCTAGATGGATAGTGCTTGACATGCCATTTCCAGTGGTATGTGGAATGCCACATAACTCCTCACGGTTTGAGAGTTATGGCTCTACGAAGTTGAAGGACCCCCATATGATGGCTTGAAGCCCCAAAAGGTCAAAGAAGTCAAAGTGCTTGAAAAGAAGAAATCATTATTTAAATGATAAAGTAAAGTGACAAAATCAAGAAAGATTATTTAAATGATAAAATGAAGTGACAAAATCAAGAAGGAATATTTCAATTATAAAGTATTGGAGAACTTTCTATTCATGGAAAGTGATTAACCCTAAAATAAGGAAAATAGATTAAGTGACCTAGAAATGGGTTAAGTAACCTAAAAATGGTTTAAGTGACCTAGAATATGAAATCATAAATAAGAAGCTAGGATCTCTTGTAAAATATATATTTTGGTGATAATCCTTTTTGTGGATCAATGGAGAGCTTCTTCTGAATATATTTTGGAGTATTGATGGAGAGATTCTTGTGAGAGAATATTATTGGTGTGGACCTCTTGAGCATGATTGAAGATCTATTCTGAGGAAGAGAGTGAGAGGAGGATCTCATTGACATATGAAACTTTCGGCAATGTCAGATATCTTGACAAAAAAATTCTCGGACTCACAGAAAACCCTATTTTATGATGCCCACGCAGGTTGTCTGTGTATAGGGTGCATGTACACGCAGGTTGGCTGTGTATAGGGTGAGTGTACACACGAGCTGACTATGTATAGGGAGCGTGGAGTGGATAAAATCATGGATATTTGTGTTTGAGCTGGTTCCAAGCTCTTGGATGATCCAGATCTGCATTCTATGGCCTCAGATCTATCACTAAGACACTGGTATGGTTACATTATTGTCTTGATGGATACTATTGTTTGATGTGTTGTGAATGATTAGGGAATTCATGGTATGGCTTCTATGATGTGGTTCAGTTTGGTTGATTTGGTTGATGGAGTGAGAATCACTCTTGTGATTCAGTAGTGACATGATTGCTATGGTATACTAGTTTTTTATACATGATTGAGATAACATTCATATTGATTTGTTGAGGAGCATGAGTAAGCTATTAGAGAGATTGGATGTGTTGTGACTGGCTATGGGTCAGTTTGGACAGTGGAAGACAAAAGAGAAAGTGATTGCAGGTTGTAGAGGATCTGAGCATGTGAAGAAAAGAAAAACCCTATTTGCTTAGAATCATATGTTTGTTGCATTATACACTGGATGCGTTCACATGCGGGCTGTAGTGAGCCAGGGCGGGTGCACACGTGGGTTGCACTACTGACAGGTCACGTACCTGTTGACATATTGATATATGTTGAGGATTGTTGCCTCATCTCAGTTGGTGCTGAGGATGTAAGCTGAGTCTTGCATTATAGAGAAGGTGTGCTTATAGAGTTGTACTCTATTCAGTTGTTGCTGATAAACCCCAAGGATTGTAGTCTGTAATAAAAAGAAAATTGTACATAAATCCTGTGTTCTTTGTGTTCATTGTGATTATGAATTGTTGATGATATATTTCTGATATATGTTGTTGATATGTGCTCACATCTAAACTGGTTATAAATGACAACAATGGGTAATGAATAAATGTTGAATGCTAATTGATGAGTTTTTGTGCAAGAGGGAAGTTTTGGGAAAAAGAGCCCCACACTCATTCATCCCCCCCTCTAAGTGTGGTAGGTGTGTCCAACAATTGGTATCAGAGCRRGCCTTCACTACAAGCCTTAACAAGCTTGAAGGAGATCCATAGACACACAAATGGATGATGAAGTTCCAATCCTTGATGAGGAAAACTATTCTACTTGGAGAATAGAGATGAGAGTGTATTTGAAGACAATGGGAGTAGCTATTTGGAAGGCAACCATCGGTGGATATGTTTCGTTGAAGAAAAATTCAAAGTTTGTAGCTCAGAGGGAAGGAAAGAAGAATGATGCATTGGCTCTCAAGACCATTCTTAGTGGACTCTCAAGCCCTATCAAAGAGAGCATGGGACAATGCACTTCCGCCAAGGATATATGGCTAAAGCTAGAGGAGACATATCAAAGCAAGGAAGA